>VZTN01012959.1:259987-407794 GCA_013400515.1 Erpornis zantholeuca
GTCACGTGACCGCCGGCGCGGGGAGGAGGCGTGGCCGCGCCGCCATGGAAACGGCGTGGGCGTTGCTACGGCAACCGGAGAGAGGCGCGCGTCGCCATGGAGACGGCGGCGCCCGCCATGCTGGGCCGGGCCCGGAGCGGGAGCGTCTCTCCCGTTCGTGCAGCCGGGGCTCCGACGGGCCCTGCGAAATAAACCCATTCCTCCTCACTGTCATTGCCCTCATTCCCCTCTGGATGCTCCCAATGTCTTCTGGGTTGTCCTGTGCAGGACACTGACGAGCCCTGTGAGCCCCTTCCAGTTTAGGATATCTGTGAGTCTGTGATTCGTGTCTGTGAAGGGGCGGCTGTGATGATCGTGAGCTGCCCGTCTGCGGAGGGGCCCGGAAAAACAGTCTGTGCTTGGCATTTGTGCGCTGGGAAATGGAGGGGGAAAGAGCCACACTTGGATCCTGGTGTCAGCAAATCCCTTCACACAGGATCCAGCCTTGTCCAACCTTTCCCGTTCCTATCCAGGGCTGAGGCCAGGCTCCTCGTTCCCTTCTGCCCGAAGGATAAATACTGCTGAGCGCTGCGTCTTGACTTTAAAGCCCATTTTCTGGACCCAGCTCTGTGTGGGGTGTGATCACACGGGCAGGAAGGCAGGATCAACTCCCCTTAGAAACCCAGCAGGGTTTGGGCTGGGCTGCCCTCATCCTCTTCAACCATCAGCTGCCCGCGATGAGGTTCCTCATCCCTCATTAATCCTCACGGTCTGAGCTGTGCACGAACACGGTGGGCAGCACTGGGTTATTTTGTGCCTGCTACAAGCAGTGGGAGAGCACGTGGGTTCCCATCATGGGGCTGGTGAGACCAGAAACACCGAGGGGGTGCTGGCAGATGCCTGGGAAATGGTGAACTTCCAGATCCTTAAGATGTACAACAAAGTAAAACACCCTTTTCGTCTGCAGGTTTATGGCACAAACTCCGCAGATCCAGAGTCTCCTGAAAGGAGGACAAGAAATGGCTTTAATTTAAGTCACTGAGTGTTAACCATGGGTTATGCTGGTATTTTGTTTTCTTCGCCCATTGCTGCAATTGGTTTAAGACAGTATTTTATCTGTTTTAAGTTGATTTTCTTTTAATTAAACAACTGAGCTAAGCAGAAAGAATTCAAGGCTGGGGAAAAGAAGATGAAATAGCTTCAGTTTTTAAGGACAACCATTATGGAAATATTAACTGCAGTTCTGTTTAAAGTGTCTTTTGTTTATGCTTTGATTGCTTTCTTATTACAGTATTGAAATTGTAAATGGAAAATTACACCATGTTCTATTACATCAGCAACTGGTTTGCACAGCTTGAAATATAAGGTTTTAATATTAGGTTTTCAGGGCTATGAACAATAGATGGGTTTTATTATACAGTAAATAGCACTTTTCCACTTGACTTCATTATAACACTTAATGGTAAAAGGGAGATACTCCTCTTTCATAAATACATGCAGCAAACTGTCTCCCAGATTTCAGACAACCGAGCAGCAGGGAAGTAACTGTGCTTTATCTGGACAAATTTAACTGGAGTGTCAAGGCACTTGACTTTAGCAAACTGCCCAAATTATGTTCTTTACTTTCTGTCACAGTGGTTGACTTGCTGATGGACTTGCTGATTTCCCATGTGATAAAGGAAGAAGTCAGAGGAAAGAAGATGTGCAGAGATCCCACAGTGGAACCATTCCCAGGCAGACAGCAACAACCCTTTCCAGCTCTGTTTAACATCTTTGCCAAAGATCTGGATGATGGGGTCAGGTGCACCCTCAGCAAGCTTGTAGATGACACCCAATTGTGCATGAGGATGGACTTCAGGAAAATTTGTTTCCCCAAGCATTGCCACAGGCTGCCCAGAGCAGTGGTGGAGCCCCCATCCCTGGGGGTATTTAAAAGCTATGTGGATGTGACACTTGGGGACAGGATTTTAGTGGTGGCCTTGGCAGCATTGGGGGAACAGTTGGGCTCACTGATCTTAAAGGTCTTTTCCAACCTAAATCATTCTATGATTCTCTGCAAAGGCTACATCAACTTGCTATATTTTATTATATCCATTTTTTTTAAGCTATTCATTAACTCAGGGTCTTTCTTTGGAGTCTTAAAGGTTGTACTTACTCAAATTCAGGTCAGGTATAGTAGCAGGTGTTTGGTTATGATTACTTAATGTTTTTATTGCAAAAGCCAGTTGTATCTTCTAGAATTTCCTTTAAAGGTACAGGCCGTCACACAATCTAATACAAATTCTTTAGCAATTTGGGATGTATTTTTCCCAAGGAGATCAAATGAAACTCCCATTAGATAATCATTGTGAAGAAAAAACCCCTCATTTGCAGATTAAACCAACCAGTTCCAAAAGAACTCAACAAAAACAGAGCCACAAAGAGCAGTGCCACAAACAGAGAATTAAATGCTTTTCACATATTATCTTTCAAAGGAGTGAGAGACTGACAGCATCAGGGAAATCTGAAATAGCTGCTTTAGCAAAAGGGTGCCCATTGTACAAGGGAGAGCAGATAGTTCAGGTGTTTCACAGTATCTCTAGTCTGGAGTCCTGAGCCCTTGCCAAAAATTAGAATGGAATTCCCAAACTAGGGAAAATCTTGGATGCTCTCCTTTCAAGTTACATAGCTTAACAGATTAAAAAAGTAATAAAAATCCTTTGCTTGAATCAGAGCCTTTCATCATTAATTATGGACTGAAGTAACATTTAAAACTGTTCTTTCCCAATGTTGTCAGATACTGCTGAAAACTTAGTCCACTGTTGGTGTTTATCCATCAGTTGGACAAATGTCTTGTCAGAAGGAGTTATTACACACTCACCATTACTTTTTGGAAGCACCAAACTGAATAATACTTGGGAGAAGAACCTTTATTCTTTTTTAAGGGCAGGGTAAAGTCCATGACTTCCATTATTTTCTCTCTCTCACCACACTGCCTCTTTTAAGAGCCTGCAGACTCAAATTATCAGGTAGTTAATTGGAAAATAATTTATTGACGAGCCATGAAAGGCTTGGAGTAAAGCACTAGGGGATTTTGTAGCTCGACTTGGGATAGCTGTAGGAAATTAATGAGTCGAACAAGACCAAGCACATTCAGATGCTGGAATTTGTGCCCTTGAGACTGCTGTTCCCAGCCCAGGCACAGAACACACCTCAGAGAAACATCCTTCCAGGATCACTCATTCCTACACCTCGCCTTCGTGCGGCGAGCATGCCGCCAGCTCTTACATAAGGCCTCTTGCTACATCACTGCCACAGGCTGTTGTAAACCATTTTTCTCCCTCTTAATTCAGGTTCCTAGACAAGCAAAAATGCAGAATACTGCCAGAATAGTCCGGGGAATGGGGATTTCTGTTGTGGATGATTAATGAAATATTATTATTTTGCACTTACAGGGAAATTGTAGTTTCATGCCAATAAGGTCAGGGCCTTAATATGTTATGTGCTGTACAAAGATGTACAGAGTGATAGCTCACTTTCTGTTATTACTGAGCCAAAAACTCATCAGGTTAGAGAAGAACATTGTTGAAATAGCAATGCTGCACTGAGAGGAGAAACAAAACTTTATCTTAAATTGCTCATTGCAATTCTGGTACATCTAAATCCACATCTCCACCTGCACCAAGACAGGGGCTCAAAAGAAAGATGCTGGGACCCCGGTTCTGTCAATACCAACTAATCACCCTTCATGATATGCCTCGAATTTCTCTTGGATTAATAAAATTTCTGCAATATTTTGTTGAGAAGACAGAAGCCAGAGACCCAGAACAAAAATATCCTTGGAGCTATGCCAAGGCATTTGATTTATCAGTTGTATTTTGCAAACCAGCTCTTCATAACCCAACCTACTCAATTCTCACTTCCCAGGTCAGGCTGCCTTGACTTGGTGTAAATGCAGATCTGGAAGATCATGGCTCTAGCTACAGTTACAAGGGATTTTACTGCAAATATTTTTGGAGATATGCATATTAAACAGCACATTACCACCACCAAAGTGAAGGATCTCCCATGGGTTTTCTCACTGAGTGAGAGTCACGAAGGAATGGCATCTATTTAGTCCAAGAAGAAGGCTTTTAAAAGCAACAAAGTTCCCAAGAATGGTAAATACCTAACACAAGTGGGAAATACTCTCACCTTAGGCTCTTCACAGGGACAATGCACTAATCTCATACATATATTTTTTATTTACTTTTCCCAGGGACCAGGCTCATCACATACAATCTTTCAGCTCAGAATATGGAAAAAAATCCAGCCAGGAATCTCTTTTAAAAAAAATATTGCAGTGAAATAATGATTTTAAAAGATATTTTTCAGGAGTGTTCCTTCCCAAAGTAGGCTTGCAAGCCACACTGTTTTGACAGATAAATTAAAAGAAATTAAAGAGTCATTTGTATAAAAATGAGCAAAGCGAACACTTGAGATACTGATCACTACCCTGTAGTGATCCTGTAGAAACAAAGACTTGCAGGATGGGAAGATGTGGGTGTGATCCAATAAAACAATGCAATAATGATGAAAAATTGAAAGAGGTAAGAGTCGGAAAGCTTTTGATTTCTTTTTGTGCCGGCATTTGTCAAGGCAAGCAAAATCCATTAGTGAGGAGCAGCCTGAGTTTTAACACATCTGGGTCTTTAAAAATGTTAATGTTTAATAGGGTGTGCTCAGGCTTTATATATCCCTGATAACAATGCATGGGCTGATAGGCATCTCCTGAGGCTGTAAAGCAGTGGCAGAGCCTTGCAAGGCACACAAGCACTTGGCGTTCACTCTCATGGTTTATTATGTTGTCAGAAGTCATTGACTGAATTATGGCCTTGTAACAACTCCTTCCCTGCATTATCCTGCAGTTACTGTAGCACTGAACCTGTGTCCCATTAGAAGGTGATGTGACCTTCTCCAGATGAGCACACAGGAGTTACTGTGGTGTTTAAGGCTCATTTTCTAGAAGGAACTGATGAGTCCCCTGAGCTGTGCCCACCAAGTCTGCTTACCTGAAGATGGTTCTGCCTTGGGCTGGTAGGAAGACAAAGAGCAAAGACACAAGCATGGAGCAAGGTTTTCTACCCAGTCCTGTGTGGGACCCTCACCTGCAAGCCTGTAGTTGTAGGCTGAGTTCAGGATTGCATATTGGAAGCTGAGGGATGTGAGGAAGAAATGAAGGTGAGGAATCACACAGGCTGCAAAGATTCCCTCCCTCTGGAGAGCTCATCCATCATTTCCCACAGGGCATCAGTCCAGCAGGCTGCAAATCCATGGGCTCACTACCTGAGGAAGGGTCTCACCCTAAATTGTCACCACAGATTGAAGTCCTTTTTAAAAGGGAAGGTGCTTTTGCTTGCTCTGGCAGCATCCATCTCTACACCAACAGAGTTATATGTAAACAGAAACAACAGATTTCCTCCTTTGGTACCCAACTGGCCCACGCAGGGCTTTTTTACTCCCTCTTCCTGCATATTATAAAGTCTTAGCAGTCCCAGTAGTCACACCATTTGCTCAGAGAAAAATCTGGCAGAACAGGATATTCTTGGAAATGTCTGGGAGAGGAAGGTGCAGGCCAAGACCTCATAGCTGTGCAGCAAATGTTGAGGTGGACATCACCATCCGTTGCCCTCCTTTCTTTGCCCACCCTGCCTGGTCCTCTTCTGCACAGGAAAGTTCCTCCTTGTGAAAAACTCCACTCCTGATAACAAGCTTTAGAGAGCAGGCAGACATGCAGGCACCTTTTTCATGTCAATCTAGTTAGAGTTTATTGATTCCCCTTGCCTTTGGCTAATGTACTTCTATTATTATTAATAAATAATCATCATTTTTCCATCAGTGTAGCCTGCACCCGGGAGCCTTGGAGAATTCTAGCAGAAGAATTATTAAACTAAAGATTTCTAAAGGGTTGAACAGCAGCACGGCCCAGTAACCTGCCAGAATCTGCAACTGGGGAGCAAAATATCCCCAAGGGAGAATAGGGAATAGAGCAACAAATAAGCTCCTTGCCCCAGAGCCACCATTTCTAGCAGTGGTTTCCTGTTCGTGGTCACTTCTGCTTTGTTGTCATCCCCCAAGGATGCAGAGTGTGGGGGTGGCTCTTGGGGAGCTGTCACAGGGGCACGTGGGCTCTTGCAGGACCCTGCCCTGGCTTGGGACATGACTCAGTACCTGCAGGGCCAGAACTGCTGCCATGTGCTCCTCCTTGGCAGCAGCTGCCCAGGCAGCCTCCCTCCTCCATCCTCTGCCTGGCCAGCTGCAGAGTCTGATCCTGGCTCCTCCCAAGTTACAAGGATTCAGGATCTCTTTCCCAATCTAGGCAGGATTGCCTGCAGGGGATGGTTTCTCCTAGAGGATTGCAGCTGTTCATAAACAAAGAGAGTCATCACCAAATCCTGAGGCAGACCAGGCCATCCAGGCACACAGCTGTCTGGGCAGTAAACTGCAAAATAATGACTGAAGTGGTTTCAGGAGCATTTGGGGATTGCTGGTAGAGGATTTTTGGGACAAAGACAGCAACAATGCTAGTAATGAAAACACTGATTTGCTCAAGGAGGTGATTTTACTGGGGTGTCAGGAAAGCAAAGAGAATCAGAGCTGTCACCTGTAAATAGATCTGCTCCTGTCAGCAATCCTGAATCCACCATTCCAGCTTCTCCATGGTCAGTCTTGTCCTCCCCAAGGGCTTCCTTGCCAGCTGCCCCCTGGGCCATGCATTATCATGGGTTTTCCCTCCTGTGTCCTGCTTCCTCCTTTGCATTACCAGTGGTCCAGCTGAGTCCTGTGACCTGGCACGGTGACAGCAGTCCAGCATGGGTCCTGTCCTTGAGTGCTGACCCTGAAATCACACAGAGAACAACATGCCCATAACACAGATCTTCACTGGAAAACAAACACCTCGTCCCAGAGTTATAGCTGAAATAAGAGCTCCAGATTACGATAATCCACGGCTCAGAATAAGAGAGGCTGTTTTATTTGGCAGGAAAGTGGAGTACATCTGGTCTAAGAGGATGTAAACAAGTCTGCAGAGCCCTTTTCTCTGTGTAAAGGTGCTTCCCCTGAAGGTGTGTTCAGGCAAGGACAGAAGGGCTATAAAGAGACCCCAAGATGCTCATACCCACCCCTGGGTTCGGACATGGCCGTGCAGAGTTTCCTGCAGTACGTGGGCTCCAGCTCGCTGCTCTGTTTGGCAGCAGGGCTGTTTGCTCTCCTTTACTTCCTCTCCAGCTCGAAGAAGTCAGTTTGCAGGTTGCCCCCCGGGCCACGACCTCTTCCTCTGATAGGGAACCTGAACGTGGTGGACCTGAAGAAGCCGTTCCAGTCACTGACAGAGGTAGGCAGGGGTAGGGGCTGAGCAAGAAGGCAGGGGGCAAATGTGCAGCTTCTGAAGCAAGAAATGCAGCTGGAAATAGAGGGGAAATAGAGATGTGGTTGTGTTTGCTCTGTGTGGAGGGCAGCAGTGAGATACTTGACACACAGGCAGGCTGGCAGAACAACTTTACTTTCAGAGGTGCACACATGCATACTTCTATTTATATATATAAATATAATACACACACTCCTTTCTTTATACACACTCAAGCCGCCACCCCTTGCAATCCACTCCATGTTGTTGGTGCTTTGAGCCCTCCAGAGGCTGCAGGTAAAAGACTTGGGCTGGGCCAGGCTGCTGCCATCAAGAGATGTCTCACTGCTACCAGTCCTCTAGGAAGAATGGGTGGATGGAAGGGATGAAGCAAGAAAAGGTATCATCTCCACAGCAGAAGAAAAGGGGCTGTCCTATGTAGACTTATTTCCAAAACTAATTCTATCTCTGCCTCCCCAACCCTTCCCCTGCACACACTGCCCAGGGTTGTTAAGGACTTGATGCATGGATTTTATATGTCTAGCTAAACAAATTGCTTTTTCTTAAGCAGCTCCATGGATACTTGTATTTCTAAAGGAGAAAAAAAATACTTAAATATTAAAAAAACAGGAGCAATGTTTGTTTTAGAAAGTGTCTGCTGCATTCCCGTAGGGACCTGGGGACAAGTCATTGGGAATTCAGATTTTATTTGTTGCTGTAGAGACAGCTGAGGTGCTGTGAGGGATCTGTCACATGCCCTGTGTGTGCTGCTTACTGGACACTGTGATGGGGGAAAGCTGGTCCCCAGAGAACTCCTTCAGCCACTTGAACACCTGCAGTGAGAGGGCAGTGCAGACACTGAAATCCTCCAGTTAGCTGTAGAAGAAAGGGCATCCTCTGTTGCCAAAGTACAGAATTCCTATAGCAGGCACACAGTGCTCATCTACCTTGATTTATGGGGCAGAGGATTGTGCAGAGATCAGTTCTGGTCCTGAGCTCTCCTCTGATCCTGGGTATGTTTGAGGATGTCAGTATGAAACTACAAACTATTTTTGGTGGTGCTGGGGGATTTTATGATACAAATGTCACATGATGGCACCAGACTGATTTCCTATAATCTACCAAGAAGCTTTATTTGGGCTTCCAGGCCTGCCACATTCAATACTCGTGCTGCTGAGTAAAACCAGAGAGGATGCCAAGAAGCACTAATGCAAGGAGATGGCCAAAGGAAAGCTCGGAGGCAGCTGTGATTCCCTGCCCCTGGCTCTGGCACACACCCTGTGAGCTGCCAGGGATGAGAGAAGCAGCGCTAATGTTATCTCCCAAGCCGTCAAACCACCGTTTGATGAAAACAAATTAAATTTGTCTGGTGTAATAACAGGAGCTGCTTCTAGTCTGAAATTCAATTTGTGGAATGTACCTAGTGCATAGAAAATGGTAACCCAGGCACAGCAGAAACAAGAAGACATTTGGAGCGGATGGCTTGCAGTGTGTTTAAACGAAGCCTAAAATACCGAGTGAACGATCAGCTTGTCAAAGCCACCTTTCTGGGTAACAGATGACTCATATTTAATTTGCTATAAAAGCTTAATGCTTCTGTGACATTATCTACCAGAATATGCTTCCTAGTTGGATTCAAGTTTCTGGTGGCCAGCAAATAATTTCGTGATGACTGCAACACTACCCACCTAGCTGTAATTAGAGACAAGTGCTGTCCTGAAAGAAAGAGTTATTGTCTGCCTTTGTTTTTGCAGTGTTTGTGGCTTCAGCCTCAAAGGTGTGTGCAAAGCCTGCTTGCCTCAGGTCACCAGCACTACAACAAACAGGCCTGCCTGCTGCAGCATTCTCTAACCAGCCTCCCAGCGTGGTACTGCTGGCCTATTACTGCAGAACACCACAGGAATGCAATGGCATTTACTGACTGCCCTGATAGGAGCACTGATAGCAGACACCTTGTTGTGCAAACAGGGTGCAAGCAGAGATGCTGGCAATCGATAGCTGTTGCTCACTACTTGAATTACAGCAGCACCTGGAGACATCAGGCAGGGCTGGGAGGCTCCTTTTTGGTCTGGAAACCACCTAGGGTGGCCAGTACTAGTGTTTGAGTCCAGATCTGACTTTGATGAACATCTTTGTTCACTCTGACAGCTCTCCAAGATACATGGCAACGTCTTCACTGTGCATTTTGGACCCAGGAAAGTTGTGGTACTGGCTGGATACGAAACCATCAAGGATGCCCTCTTAAATCATGCTGAAGAGTTTGGAGAGAGGGCAGAAATACCCATATTTAGGAAAATGACACAAGGAAATGGTAATTGACATTTTGGTTGGATAAGTTTAGTCTCTGTTCATTATATTCTTACAGCAGAGAGTACTGTCCTCTTACAGATCACTTTTTGTGATCTTAGGAGGTACCAGTGTGTAAGAAAGCCTTACAAATGTTTATGAACCACGGGTGCCATAAGGATGTTACACTTTTATTTTAGGCATAGCATTCAGCCATGGAGAGCTGTGGAAAACCATGAGAAGGTTTACCTTGTCCACACTGCGAGATTTCGGAATGGGAAAGAGAACCCTTGAGATCCGAATCCTAGAGGAAGTAAATTCCCTTATCAAATATTTTGAGTCCTATCATGGTGAGTGTCAAGTCTTTCATCCAGAGACAGAGAACAGGTCTAGCAGAACAATAAAGATTAATGAAAGTTTAACTCAGAGCAAATGGTATCTCGTGGTTAAAGTTCAGCGTGCCCTGCAGTAGGTTATTGAACCAAGGCCTTAAAACACCAAAACAGAGTTCCCTGCTATGCATTCTGGGTTGGGAATGAGTTTTCTTTGGGAGCTCAGGACCACATTTCCATAGGAAACCGGACTGAAACAAGCATAATCCCTTTGTCATTTGTTTTCATTGCTTGAAATACAGGGAAGCCATTTGATACGAAAATGATACTCAACAATGCTGTATCAAATGTCATCTGCTCTATATTGTTTGGAGAGAGGTTTGAGTATGATGATCCAGTGTTTCTAACTTTGCTGAAGCTGATTAATCAAAACACTAAGCTGTTGGGCTCCCCTATGGTGCTGGTAAGAGCTTAATTTTATGTTTTAGCTTTTAGTTTTTTTGGGGCATATCTGGTTTCCTAGGTTGGTTCTCCTGGCCTCCCACATCTTGCTTCTTGAGAACAAGAACATTATCAGTGAGTCAGCCTGTACAGAACACACCTGTGGTTCTGCATCTGCAATGCACAGGTTCTCAGGCTCCTGCACTTAGTCTGTAAAGCTTATTAGTAAAAGAACAAAAAAAAAGTCTTCATGAAATGAACAATCTTACCCTCTTTGAAGAGCAGAAACACAATCCCAAATCTATTTTCTTGTATTACAGAAAAAACACTCTATCTCTGCACGATTCCAGAGCTTCTTGGACCGTAGAAGTGGGGAAATTACACCCTGAAATGTCAGGGCATAGGACAAGGGACCAGAAGTGAGATTTGAGGTACCAGTATGTGCTCAAAAATGCCAATTAACAGTAATACCTCTCTTGCTCCACAGTTATATAATTTTTACCCATCCCTTGGATTTCTGTCTGGAGCTTCCAAGACTGTGCTACAAAATATCAGTGAATTGAATGCTTTTCTTCAGAAGCTCTTCCAGGAACACAAAGAGGAGCTTAATGAAAATGACCTAACAGGCTTCGTTGATGCCTTTCTGGTGAAGCAAAGCCAGGTACTTTAAAGCTCAGTCTCGGTGTCTTTCCGTTCCCTTAGCTCTGACTTATTCCTAGGACTGGCCATCTGTCAGGGACTGGGAATGAATGGAAACAGAAGAACTGCAGTGAGCAGAATATATCAAAGCTCATACTCACAGTGAGCTGTGCTGTGCTCTCTCATGGCCCCACTGGAACTGCTGGTTAAAGGGATTTCATTGTCAGGACGTCCCACCTGGGTGAAATAAGTTACCACTCAGCACACATGAGGAGGAGATCATCCCAAACCTTCCTGTGAGAATGGTACAGTGATAAACTGTGTTGCAGTAAATAAATGCCAATTTACGGGAATTATTTCTAAAATCTAGACCTGGGGATTACACGTATGCTTGGGACCAGATGAATTCCACACAGCATAGGCCCTAATGCTAAAAGACTAAATCTTCAGTTTTCCAGCACATATAAAGTCACAGAAAGCTAAAGTACAGCTAAAAATGGTGGCAACACAGTCACATACAGGTATGACTTGGTGTATTACCTCTTGTTTTGAAGGAGTCCAAGAAACCCCACACCGCATTCAACAATGGAAACCTGATGTTTTCCACTCTGGACCTCTTTGCTGCTGGGACTGAGACCACATCCACAACTGTGCGCTGGGGGCTGCTTCTGATGATGAAATACCCAGAAATTCAGAGTAAGGAGGACAAATCTCTTGTACAATTTACTGTTGCATGCTTAAGTCTTTGGTTGTGGTAGGGAGTGGAACTCATTCAGTGTTGCCCAGAGTAATTATTCTGAGTGCTCTGAGAGAGATAACAGCCGCTGACTTTACAAGGAATTTTATTCAGCTGGGTTGCAATAAACCAGCACAACCAAGTGGGAGAGGCTAAGGGGCAGCCTAGAGCCTCAGCAAAGCTCCCCCTTCATTATTCACCTGCAGGCTGTGGGCTGATGTCACTAAAGGTCTCCTCAGGAGCTGATTCTGATCTGGTTTCTGTTGAAGGTTATGGGGTAACAAAGGTGTGTAATGAGAGTCAGGCATGGATGGAAGGCAGTGACTCCATTCAAGCTGCCTTAGCTCAACAACAAACCTGAAAGAACCACACCATGCCCTGACTTACCCACTTCTGCCCTTCCCAGATATTTACAGCTTTCCCTTTTCTTCATCTCTGCCAAACTGGTAGCCATTTCAGTTGCAAGATGAGATTGTTATCAGCTTCTTAATCCTTTCCTCCTTCCAAGGAAAGATTCAGGAAGAAATGAACCGTGTCCTTGAACCAGGAGAGCTGCCTAAGTTGGAGGACCGGAAAAAAATGCCTTATACAGAAGCAGTAATACATGAAATACAGAGGTTTGCCAATATTGTCCCCATGGGTGTGTCACGATCGACTCCCAGCGATGTGAATTTCCGAGGATATGTTATTCCTAAGGTGAGCTCTGAGGCTGACAGCTCATGCTGCAGATTCCTCACAGCTTTCTGCAAAGTAGATGAAGAAACAAATAACTAAAGACAATGGTGATGCATAATTTAATCTGTGCTGTGACCCTTTGTCTTGGATCCAGGATAATTATTATAAACATACAATGGATTATGGTCTGCTACAGTTGTTTGAGTCATGATTAACCAGAGATTTAATTAAATCACACTGGTTTGAATCTTTTATGTCAATTGTAGAACCTCTATCCCAGCACCTTTCTTGAACAATCTGACTCTGTAAGAAAGTAATGTTTTGTGGTCCAAAAAATAAAACAGCAGCTACTGAAAACAGAGCTGCAATGGGGCAGGGAAGCATTCCCCAGTTCTATTTGTCATGTCTTATTTGCCTCTTCACTTTAGAAAAAATAAAACAGTCTGGCTGAAGTAGGGGAGTGATCTCTTCCATGAGTTTCTTTGATCCCTTTGAATCCTCAGGGTACTGAGATTATTCCATTGCTGACCTCTGCTCTGAATGACGAGTTACACTGGAAAACCCCGGATCAGTTCAACCCTTCCCATTTCCTGGATGCCAATGGGAACTTTGTTAGGAGAGAAGCATTTATTCCATTCTCCATAGGTAAGAGGGGTGTGGGTGTACTACGTGGGACGAGGCTAATGGCACTTCCCCCTGATTTCAGTAAAGTGTGAAAGCCAGGGACACAGAACAGAAGGTCAGTGGTTTCTGGTCATTTCTCCTGTCCACCATTGCTGTAGGTAACCACCTCTGCTTTGGGAGAGCTGGGAGACACTGATTTACACACAGTCACTGAACAATTTCATATACCTACAGGCTTCTGTGTAGTCTGACACCAAGTCAGTAGCACCTCTAATACAGACAGAAGGAAAGGAAAATTTCCTACCTCAGCAGCCTGCTCTTCCAGACTGTACCTCCAGTTTAGAAGGTCTCAGACATCAACACCAAGAGTTACAGTACTGATCACTAACTTCTGCCCTGGTTGTTTTCAGGACGAAGGGCTTGCCTTGGTGAAGGACTGGCTAAAATGGAGCTGTTCCTCTTCTTTTCGGGCTTGCTCCGCAAATTTGTTTTCCAACCTCCTCCAGGAGTGGATAAGTCAGAGCTGGATCTCACTGCTGATGTCGGCTTCACCTTGACTCCCATGCCTCACCTGGTTTGTGCTGTGCCCTGTGAATGATCAAACAACATGGCATTAGAATAGTGAATGCTTCAAGCTTGAAAGCAAATCTAGCTGCAGTGGGGAAATCTGAGTGTCCCTGAGCTGTAGGGGAAGGAAGACACCAGGCACTGCTATTTTCTCTCATTCATGACATTCTCTCCAACAGCTCTTGCAATGTCTGTGTAATGCAAACCCTTTTGGACAGCCCTGAGTCCTGCTCTCAGAAACTGTGATTCAGTCCCAGAACAGCACATCAGAGATGCTGTTCTCAGGACAGTTTGAAAGAGTGAAATGCCTTCAAACCTCCTCTGTAGATGTAACCCATGAGAGTTCTCCCCTATGGGGAATTTCTCAGCCCAAAGTCCAAATCCTACAGCAGAGCTGATTATTGATGGCCCAGCTGGAGACAAGAGACACTCAATGGATCTGGAAATCTCAGGATGGTTGTTCAGCTGAGCCTCAGACTGAGCTTCCATTGTGCGATGCAACCTGCCTTATCTTTATTACAGAGTCCCAGACACAAGGGTGTAACATGGGCTGATGCCAAGACCCAGGCACGGGACAGTTATCAGAAAACATCTAAGTGGTTTGGGAAGTGGGTTCTTTCCAACTCACACCAGGCACTTCATGCTGAACAGCCTATTTATGATGGGGCCAAACTAGCAGCTTTCTGCTCCTGCTAAGAAAGGCATTTCTACCACTCCCTCACCTCTCCTGGCTTCATGCTGGCTCTGGCACGTATCCAATCCCTTACTGGGCCATCTTAGATCCCTAAACTGGCAGAAAATGAGCAGCCATGGAAAGGGAAGAGTTTCTGAATCAGCGTGGCTGAAGCCGTGCAAGCCTGTGGCAGCGTGAGGGCAATGGAGCTGGGGCTGGGCAGCAGGACTGCCACGCTCCACCAGAGAGCTGGGAGAGCTCAGCCCCCTGCTCCACTTACACCTCAGGAGCTGTACTTGCTCAGGAAGCCATCTCTACCCTTCACAGAGAGAAAGGATCCTTCGGGGTCCTGAAGGATCAGCTGCCATAAGGTGATTTCTCCCTCTCTGCACTGACTGCAGGGTGAACCATCATCCGCAGGCTCCTGATTCCAAACTTCAATCTCAATTAGCAGCTGTGTTGTGGTGAATAGGGACAGCATTGTCCATTCAATGAAAACGGGGCAGTTATGGTAAACCCACACCATAAAACTAAAGTTACTGTCACTGTGCTGACCCGTGCTGCAAACGGAAAGAAAGGAAGGAGAAAGAATATAAAGGGATGACAAAGTAGGGTGACCTCTGGCCAAGACACTGACTCTCCTCACTGGCTTTAGTTCACACGACTAAAGGCAGCACTCTAATAGTCATACTGCACCTTGTACTCGTGCTGGTGTCGCACTTGGGCAGGGGCTGTGCCACAGGCCCAGCTCAGCTCCTGGGCACAGCTCAGGGAGTGCTCAGCAGCCTCTGCGACAAGGAAACCTCTGCTGCTGCGCCTGCTTGCGTTTGTTTTGCTGTTGCTCTATTTGCAGTCTAACTACTGCAAGCCTGACCTTATCACCTACCTGATCATTAAATATTTTGTTCTGTTGCTGTTGATCTATCTGGTGTGACAGTCTGAAGTTGATTTTGGGTCAAACCGATAAAGCTGGTTTATCGGTCACACCGATTAAACACCACGTTTAATACACTCACGTGAGAGAGGTGAGCACAGGGATCCCTGGGCAGCCAGGACATGCTCAGCAGCACAAAAAGCGAGCAACATTCTCACAGCCACAAACACCTCAAAGGAAATAGCTGAATTTCTAACTCCAGAAAATCACAACTACTGTGTGAGGCAGGATGGGGCTCTGCATGCCTCTCTGGTGCGGCCCCTTACAGCGGTCCCTGTGTCTCCTGCCCTTGCTTACAAGGAACCCATGACAGTAAAAGCCAGCAGGAGTTACCCGAGGCTGCAGTCCAGGATGCACTGCTGGTCAAGAATGGGACTGGCAGGGAAGGCGCAGAGATTTGGGGGGGATTTAAGTTAAAGGATGCAGGGCTGGTGTTTTACTGGCCCAGGCTGGCTGACTAGCAGTGGTGTGGTTGCCTTTAGGTGGCCGATGCCCAATGCTCCACATCCCCACCAGCACCACCGGGGTCATAAGAGGTGGCAGAATGCCACATGGGCATGAGGGATGGAGAACAACGGGGCCAGGAGCACCCTGAGGGGCCGAGCTGCCCCAGGAATGCACCCAGAGCAGTGTCAGGGCCTGGCAGGTGTTTTGTGCTCGGCTCTGTGTGCTCAGGCAGGGCAGCACATAGCAGCGCGGCTCCGGAGCGAAACACGTACCAGACACATTAGTGAGACAGGAATTTCTTGTCATCGCAAGACTTTTACTTACCTTTGTCATTTTAATGCATTGCACTCAGAGCCTGGCTTGAAAAAAACACAATACACTCCCCCTGGCTTTTCAGAGATAATTTAAGTCTCTTTCTGAAAGGCCTTTTCATGAGTTCAGGGGCTCCCAGGGCAAGGACCAAACACCAGGAGAGCAGCAGCAACACACAAGTTTTGCCCTGCAGGGTGCTGCCGGTCCAAGAAAACCCTACAGGAACATTTTGCCCAGGCACAGAGCATTGTGCCATTGCAAGTTCTCATCGCAGTGCCCACTTTCTGCACCCTGTGCCAGCCGTGATCCTTCCTGCTTGTCTTTACAGCCCCTCTGCCTCTTAGCTCATGAAGCAGGCAGGGCTGAGTCATCCTAGGCATGCTCTGGGGGAAACCGTTGCCTCCAGCCCATTTCTTGGAAACTAATAAAAAATAAATTCCAGAAATGTTGCGACACACTTGCTGCTTCTGCTTTTGCTTCTGGGTGGCTTTTGTGCTGCAACATCTCCAGAGCAGGCAGGCAGCTCCGGTGAGTGCCCAGCAGCCGTTCGCTCCGGGACCCTGCTGCCTGTGCCCCACTCTGGATCAGATCCACTTCCCTCCCTGCCTTCCTTGCAATTGCAAGGCTGAGGGCCCATATTTGCTGAATAATGGCCTTTATATCATCTAACCTTTGAACAAATGTACCTTTAGCCTTGTGCTTCCTCATCATGTAAGACAGCCCTTTCTTCCCTGAACAATTTTATTTCTTTGGCTAGTTATGCCCAACTTCCTCCTGAAAACCACTATTCAACCAGGTAGAACTCAATTATTTTCTACAAGATTTAAGCCTTTATGAGGGATGCAAGCTCCATGTGTTCAGTATCTTTGACTTAAAATCGTTCTGTTCTCCTGTCTTGTTCCCCTTCTGGAGCCCGCCAGGTCAGCTGGCTTCATTAACTTCATTAACTTCTTCCCTCTATCTCTTAGAAGCTGTTCTTGCAAAATGAAGAATCCTCCCAGAAGTTTAAAATCCAATTTCGTCTTTCCATTGCACTCATGAATCTGCTCATGATCACTTGATCCAAGCTAATTTTCCATGGCTAGCTATTACATGTCTTCTACCTCAGACACAAAGTCTGAAATCACATCCCTCCCGGGCAGTTCAGAGCTGACTTTATGAAGAAGTTTATGGGCTACAACCCCCCAGGGATAGTTGGGCTTTACCATTATTAACAACCTTTGATCTCCACTTGACATCGAGAAAGCCAAAGTCTCCTCTAACTATACTGATTTTTCTCTCTAGTAACACAGAGATCTCAAATCCTACCTAAACCTGAATCTGAAGCTTCTGACAGGATTCCAAGAGCCTTTTTATTTCCCTGTGTCAGCAGAGTGTTTGGAGGGTCATAGTATTGCTAATGAAGGACCTTGAGGTCTCGGGGAGGAGGAGGTTATAGAGGAATGCCAAGCACCTTTTCCCATGTATATGTTCTTGCACACACATGCATGGGTTTGTAATTTGAAACTCTCTTTACTTCTGGACAGGCTTTGCAAACTGCTTAGACCACATTCTCTGAGGTGTTTAAAGAGGGTGGAGTATGCAGTATTTATTTAGGTACTCTACAAACCTTAATAAGAATTGAGTGCTTGTAGCAATTGCAGAGAGCAAACAGAAAGCCAGCTGGCAGAAACTGAACAGTGCCACTGCATTTTTATTGCTTCTAACCCCAAAAACCAGATTATTACTAAAAAAAAAAAAATGTCTTTTTTAATTTCATTTCTCTCTGATCCTGCATTAGTTTGTCTGCTGTGTGCAGCAGTATTATTAGCTGTAGTCTATTTTTCAACTGGCTATAAAAATTCAGCTTTTAAATTACCTCCTGGTCCAACTCCTCTTCCGATCATTGGTAACCTGCACTTGGTGGATCTTAGAAGGCAAGATAAATCACTAATGAAGGTAGGACAAAAAAAACCCTAACCCAGACCCTCACAGATTTTAAAGCTGCCTGGGATGTATCAGTGAGAACTTTTTGTCTTTTTTAATTCAAACTAAATTGTAAAGGTGTGAAAATTGCTTTATAGTATCTTTCTGGGCTTCTTGTAGTCAATGTCTGTGTTGATGCAATGTAATTTAGAAGCAATCAACCATTAAAAAAAGACCTCTGGGTAATATGGGATTTCTTCATGTAATTGTGATGATGTACATGAAGTCTATAATGCTTGTGGGATTTGAAATATTAATTTGACAGCTCGGACACCCAGAAATCTTTTAAAGCATTAGGATATAACTAACATGAATTAAATTGCTTCCCTCCCCTATGCCCCGGAGATGCAGCAAGAGGAATTCCACAATGCGGTGACCCCAAAACTGCCGTGGAGAGAGCCAAATCCAGGCGCTCCATTGCAAAATCCTTTCCTGGCGGATGGGATACGCACTAGAGCCTAGAAGGCAGTGCAAGAGAGAGATGGGAAAGCTGTGCTAAGGAACCAGAGTGAATCACCTGCGAGCTCTTCCACTAAGCTGTAATTAAGACAACTCACCCCACTCACGGTGCTGAACCGTCCTCGTGTGCAGGCCAGGGCTGCTCCTGGGGCTGCTTCCCGCCTGGCTTTGGAGCTCCCTCGGGGCTGACCCACGCCAGGGTCACGGGGAGAGCGAGCAAACAGGCAGGGGGGGTCACAGCCGGGTGCCCACGGGGCTGCTGTGCCACCGGCGCTCGGCAAACACGGGCTGTGCTGCCGTGGGGTGAGGCTGCAGCACCTGGAGCTCTTACGGGCAGTGTCAGGGTTGGGGTCAGTTTACCCAGCAGGGCTGGGCAGATGCTGCTGCAGCCTCCGAGCGGCGCTTTGGAACTGCCTCCGCGTGCTTTTGTCCCCTGCTAGGCTGCGTTTGGCACTGCCTGTGCTTGCCTTAGCTTTGGGTTTACTCCAGAGGGGTTATCCCTCTGTCTCAGCCCACGGAGAGCAAAAAGTGGTTTGTGATCAGCAGCTGGCACCGACTGGGGTTTGTTGGGTGGGCACTGCTGGGTGCCCCCTTAGCCCTGTGAAAGATAACACTGCTCCTCTGGTCTAGCAGCAGGATGCAGGAGTGCTTTAACAGGAGCATCAGACCAAAGCTTTCCTCTGTGACAGCAGCATTATTTGCACTAAACTGCTTTCTCTTTTTTGGTCTTCCTCTGGTTTGCCAACTTTTGTTGCCATTTGAGGTCCAATCTTTAACTCCGGGTGGGTGTTTTGTTTTTAATTTATTTTCTCCTTAACAGCAAAAACAGATTAGTGATGCACTGATGGGGGTGGGAGCTCTTCCATAGCAAGAAGCCTGAATTCCATACAGATGCCAGTGAAGCATCTGTACAAAATGCCTCATGTTTGACCATGATGAGCTCTGGCTCACAGGTGCCTTTCTGCAGGAGGTGGCTCTGAAGCCATTCCCAGCAGGATCTCAGGATGAAAAATGTCCTTTTGGATATCAAGAGCTGTTCCATGCACGTTCCCTCCCTTCCTGACCATCACAGCTCACCTCTTTTTTCAGCTTGCAGAAAAATACGGCCCCATCTTCACCCTCCACTTTGGGTTCCAGAAAGTTGTGGTCCTGACCGGGTACGAAGTTGTGCGGGAGGCGCTTGTGAACTACACAGAGGAGTTTGTAGACAGACCATCCATCCCAATATTTGACCAAATTCAGAACGGAAATGGTACTAGAGCAATGAGTGGGGGGGGTGGGAGGGATGACACTGTCACTTAGAGCCCACAATGAGGATGAGATGAGGCACAGCCTAACTGTGCATTCCCTGAGCCTGGCTTTTAAACACCCCCCTTGGGCCTTTCCGAAGCCAACAGAAAATATTTGGCTTTCCTTGCACACAATGACTCCTGGCTTTCCATCGTTTTTGCTGATGCACTTGCAGCCCATCCATATCCTAAAAGCTGAAGGGTGGGAGGGGTGGGATTGCTGAATGCACTGTGGTAATTGCAGGGTTAATCTCTGTGAGCTGTCACCACCGCGTTTATGAACCCTCCACACATTTCCAGGAGACTTTGGACTACCTGGCTTGGCTGTTCAGAGCTGTCGGGTTCTTCCCTTTCTCTCACCGCCTTTGTCGTGTCAGTTCCCACACCTTTGCCTCCCCACAAGGGTTCTTAGGTTGACCAGCCTGAAACAGGTTCAGGCAGAAGCAAGAGGCTGGAAATTCACCCCCACAAACAATCCCATAGTTTTCCCAATGTAACTTTCCAGCCCTGACAGTTTCAGAGGGCTTTTTGCTTTGTCCGTCCCCTGCTTCATCTGAGGTTTTAGCTTTGAGAACCAAAAGGCAGTTTTATATGCTGGTCACAGGCTGAATTGGGATTAGAATTAGAAATTAAATTACCCAGCCATAATATCAATAGAATTGATGAATTTATCGCTACATAATAAAAGGAATCTATGGGGAGAAAAGCGTTTTTTTGGAGCTAATTTACATGTAAAACATCCCTGGGGGACACTATCAGTATTGCACCGTAAGTCCTTTCCCATTTACCTTCTCAGCCCAGGTCTGAGGCACTTAAAGGTGACCCAAAGATGGAAGTTCTCAATGGTTGTTAAGCAACAATGGCCACAAATCGTCCCATGAAACATTTTTTCTCCAGAAAATGCCAATTTGTTGACTGTGAAGATGGTCTTAGAAAAGGAATGATCTAGATGAAATTGCAAAAATTAAAGAAAAATAAAAAATTGAAGTTTAGAAATTTGCTTTGACATTTTTAGAGCAAAAGGTTTTGCAAATTAAAACTATGCTGCTTTAAAACAGAAAAGCAAACATATTTTAAAGCCTCACAGCCACAATGAAGATGTGAAGTGCTGGCATGCAGCATTTCAACTGACCACAGTCTGAGATAGTTTTTGAATTATTGACCCAATTTTTTCTTTGCAGCACTCTGGCAGGATGAAATAGCCATCCCTGCTTGGAGGTGCTAGAGATCATCGAGGCATGAGCTCAGAAACCTCCCCAAAAACGTCAGTATTTTCGCCACTGCTGGGAATCTCAGTAAAATAGTTTAGGGTTGAGGAGATTGAATTATCCCATCCCACACAGATAAATTACCTTTATGACTAGAATAGAATGAAGGGGGAAGCTTCTAAGACACAAGGTGCTTGAGGCCCTAGAGACTTGCAACCAGTGGAGTCAAAAATGTTCCGTGGTTGACTCAGACCAACACCTCCCCCCAGCTCTACAGCCAAGCCACACTGGTCTGAAAGCCACACCTGCCCATGGGCCACTCGGGGGAGGGCTGGGGCAACTGGGCTGGGAGGGAGCTTGCTTTTCCTAAACCACAGGCTCAGAGAGTGGGAGCATGGAGCTGAGAGGACACAGGGACGAGACACACAGAAAGGGGAGCCCTTTAGTCCCTAAATCAGTGGGGAAATGGTCAGCAGAACTGCCTGAGGAGCTCCCTGCTCACCCAGTGCCCTGTCTGGTGTGGCGTGGGGGCTCCTCCGTGCCCGAGCCCAGCACATTTCTCATGGGCTCCCCAGGTCTGTTCTTCTCCATCGGGGAGCTGTGGAGGACCACGCGGAGGTTCACCGTGTCCAGCCTGCGCAACCTGGGCATGGGGAAGCAAATGATAGAAGGCAGAATCTTCGAGGAGCTTCACTTCCTCGTCGAGATGATCAAATCCTTCAAAGGTGAGCTGGGGACGATCCCAGGGCTGTCCAGCCTCACATGTGTCGCTCCATGCCTCACAGCTTTCCCATCCTGCTCCTGCTGCAGGGGAACCTTTCAGCCTGCCCTCCTTCAACTGCGCTCCCATCAACGTCACCTTCATCATGCTCTTTGGGGACAGGTTTGACTACAAGGACCCAACATTCCTCACTCTCTTGAGACTCATAGATGAAATTATGATTCTTCTCGGATCCCCATATTTAAACGTAAGTAGCCTGTCCCACAGAGAAACAATTTTTTTTTACACTGGCACATGAGCCACACCAACCATAGGATTTACTTCAGCAGCTTTCAAATGTCCAGAACCAACCATTACACCTAAAATGTGACAGTTCTCCGTGTGCCACTTTGGTCACCAACCTTTGCTGCCAGGATCCCCTTGCCTACTTTCTTTTTGACCATCCTGCACATTTGTGTGGAGCTAAAATAAAAACTGAACTATGGTTATTTCAGCTTATGAAAATCTGCCCGGGAAGTCCCTGGGATGCTGAGATATTACTACTAAATTCCAAACTCAACTGATATGTTGTGCCTTAGGAAGAAGCTGTTTCAGCATGTGCTAAGGTGATTCTGTGTGATATTTCTGCAGGCCTAATGCTTCTCTTTTTTAATTTCTTGTTAGTATTTCAATTTCTACCCATTCCTTGGATTTCTTTTCAAAACCCACAAGATTATGCTCAAGAAAATCGAAGACGTGCGTGTCATTTTAAGGCAATACATGAAGGCGAGCAGGGAGGATATCAACGAGAACAGTGTGAGGAGCTACATCGATGCACTGATATTCAAACAACAAGAGGTATTGGACTGCTTAGCTCTGTTTGCTCTTTGCAATGTCTCCTTTAGATTTTCTACCTAAAACAGTTTCTGAGTCTTGATTTCAGTCATGTCATGTAAATCTACTGAAATCCATGCTGCTATTACAGTGGTATTTAAATCAGATGCCAGCCTCTTAGAGTTGGCACACTTTTCTATCAAAATTAAGCTACAAAAGCTACTCTCAGTCCACTCCTGAAATACCAGCACTAATAATGTGAGATCAGCTACATGCTCCTAGTAGAAAATGCATGAATTCACATGAAAGCTGACTCTGCCTTTCTTTTTATGAAAACAAATCAATTAATCTTTGATACTGTTGCTCCATCAAGATGAATGATCCCCTTAAAGTACTTGAATGATAAATCATCAGTACAAGTCCTAACCCTGCCCTGCATCTTAGAGGCTCAGCAGTTTCACACATCAGTTGATTTCATTCAACACAAAATATTTGGGGTCTGAGCCTCTTCTTTCCAGCTGGATCCAGGCTGAACTTAGGCACTAAGTATTCTACTCAGGTGTGTGGAGAGGGAGCTAGCACAGTTCTAAAGCCCAGGTAGAAATGATGTGAAAGGTGATTTTGAACATTGTTGGGGATTCAAACCTGGCCTTGGGCAGGAGGAGTCTCTCAGAGGAGGTAGGGTTAGCTGAATCTGTTCCCTACAGGGCAGAGACTGGGCTCTTTCCAAACCTGCAAGGCTGAGTCTGTGAACAGCACCTGGCTCAGGTTTTCAGCCTGCTTCCAGGGGAGATGGGCATTGAACCAAAACTCCACTCCAAACCTTCCACCTGTGGTGCTCCATCTCTGGTGGATGCTGTGTGTTCGAGACCAGGGCTATTTTACCATCCAGTTCACAAACACGAGACCACAGCCAGCAGTGCTGTGGGTTATGCAGTGTTTCCTGAGCCTGCTGAATACCCAGACTGATGGCTTCATGACTCCTCTTGTCTCTCGTGTTTTTCAAGGAGAAAAACAAGAAAGACAGCCTCTTCCATGATGACAACTTAATGGCATCCATTCTGGACCTGGTCATGGCCGGAACAGAGACCATTGCCACTACGCTCCAGTGGTCCATCCTGCTCATGATGAAATACCCAGAGATACAAAGTGAGCAGTTTTTACCTACTCCATCCATGGGAAGGCTGAAAAGGGGAAGGGAGAGGCCTGGCCTCAGATCCACAGCAGCTCTTTTGCCTTAAGAGCTGAATGCTATCCCTCCACTGTGATGAATCCTCAATGTAACTAGGTGCTGATCAAAGTCACATAAAATAGCCTCTTTGACTCGCTAGGAGAGAGAATAAGTGGAGATCAGAGCATGATGCTGAAGAAACAACCCACCCATATGCCTGAATTAAACACAGAGCAGGGAAACCCACACTGCTTCTTTAAGAATCCTCTCTCTCTCCAAACTCTGGAAAAAATGTTTAGCTTTTTCCCCAAAACCAAATCCAAGGAGGGTGTTGGCTTCCTTGCTGGGACACATCCCTTCTGTTTGTTCCTTCCAGAAAAGGTTCAGGAGGAGATTGGGAGAACAGTCAAAGCTGGGAGCTGGGCCACGTACGAGGACAGGAAGAACATGCCCTACACCAACGCGGTGCTGCATGAGGTGCAGAGGTTCATCACCCTCCTGCCACACGTGCCCCGCTGCACTGCTGTGGACACCCACTTCAGGGGCTACTTCCTTCCCAAGGTAGGCAGCTGCTCCCTCCCAGGAATCCAACACCCTCCCCAGATTCACCAGTGCCACTGGAGAATGGTTCCTTTAGAGGGAATTACGGGACAGAGGCCAAAACCATGCCCAGGAGAGTTCCTGTATTGAGCCCAGAGTGTGCCACAGGACTCAGTCCGCTCCCTCTCATGCTCAGGATTTCCTCACTCCATGAGCAACCCTGGTTGATCTCCTTGCTGCCATCTGCACAGTGAAGTATGTGCCAGAGAACTTGCAGGATCTCACCTTCCACTTGAGGTTTTCACAGCACCATGTGGGGTTTGGCTTCAACCCATGGCTCTGGTGGGACAATCTCACTGATGTCTCTCTACTGGCTGATAGGATAAAACCATCATGGTCTCCACCTACCCCAGATGGAGCAAATCTCCTGGGACGCCAAAATCTGTGTGAGAAAATGAACCAAAACAGAGCACTTTTCTATCTTTTGTGCCTCTTGTGTACTTTTCTTCCAGGGTATAATTGTAATCCCATCACTTACCTCAGTGCTGCTGGATAAGACACAGTGGGAGACACCACATGAGTTCAACCCCAACCACTTTCTCAATGCTGAAGGGAATTTTGTAAAGAAAGGAGCTTTCCTGCCCTTCTCCACAGGTAACTAAAGGGCTGATCTGCACAGAGCTGGGGCTGTGGCAGGGCCATTGCATTACAATACACACTAATGAGGTCTTCGTGTCTAAATATTGCCCCAAATTCAGTCAGTAAGCAACCAGAAAACTGAATGGAATCAATTATTCTGAATCTGGGCAAATGGCTGCTCTTGGAGCACAGCTCTCCCTCTGCTAAATATAGCACAAAGAAGGGTGCTACACTCTTTTCTATAAGTGGGCTGTGAGGATAATTTCCACAGGAAAAGTGAGTTTGAAACCATTCCACTTTGGAAGGAAGTGGCGTTCTTCTATCAGGCTGCTTTTCAATAGGAAGGGTTAAAGATACTGAGAGGGTTGGAAGAGCTAAGGAGAGAAGAGGGCACACCACAAATGTGTAGTAACCCTGTAAGGTGGCTGTAGCTGTGACAAAAGAAACCAGGCAGGAACCTTTACCAACACAGGCCCCTCTACCCCAAAATGCTTCAGTGCATTTCAAGGTTTCACTCCCGCTCCCATTGCAACCTCTAGGATGTTAATGTGTCCATGGCAAACATTCCAGCTGGGTTTTTCCCTCAGGTAAAACACTCTGCTTTCACCTGCAGGGCGACGTAACTGCATCGGAGAGAGCCTGGCCAAGATGGAGCTGTTTGTCTTCTTCGTAGGGCTGCTCCAAACATTTACTTTCCGACCCCAGCCGGGAGTTTCGGAGTCTGACTTGGACCTCACCGTCCCCCAAACGACTTTCACATTAAGGCCTCAGCCTCAGGCAGC
Source organism: Erpornis zantholeuca (assembly GCA_013400515.1). NCBI lineage: Eukaryota > Metazoa > Chordata > Aves > Passeriformes > Timaliidae > Erpornis > Erpornis zantholeuca. The sequence goes on from VZTN01012959.1 coordinate 285,583, forward strand.
CTGTGCTGTCCTGCGGGAATAACCACAGCAAGAGCACCCCAAACTCTCCATCCCCCATCCTGCCACAGCACCACATCCCCTTCCCGCTGCCTCCATCCACTCCCCCTCCACGGCTCCGTGCCCCCCACAGGCTGCTCTGTGCTCCCAGGCTGGGGGGAGATGCGAGTACAAGCCATGGTGCTGACAGTCACACCCCACCTCTCAGACCCTGCTCGGAGCTGATGAAGGGACTGAGCCGCTGCTCTGGGGGAGGGGATGCAGCCCATGAGCAGGAGGGACAACACCCTGGCTCCCAAGGTTCACCATGACACAGAAATCTGCCCAGAATCCTGAGGAAGAACAAACCACAGTTTGCTGAAAGCCGCAGAAAGACACCGTGGGTCACAGCCTTGAGCCATCCATTGGTACCTCCTGAGCTTTTCCACAGCTCCCAGCAAAATCCTACCAGGATTTCACCCACCAGGATTTCACCCACCAGGCAGCCAAGTCAAACACCAAGAGTGAAAAAACAGATTGGTTCATGTCATTTGGGGACTAAGTTATTCTTGCCTTGGAACAGTGTCCTGGAAGATGTCCCAGAGTCTGCAAACCTGTTCAGATAAGCAAGTGCTGCTACCAAGCTCAGCACTGCTCCCCAGTCTGAATGAAACAGGAGCTACATTCCTCAGTTTGCAATTTAAATCATGAGGCCACATGAGATTTGCACCAGCATCCGGTCATAAAAGGCTAATGACACAGAAAAATAAACGACACCCACTGCTAGTTTTACGCATCTCTGTCCTTCCTGACCTTGTTAAACGGCAGCAAAGGCTGTTCCCTCTCTTCAGACATCCTGGTTAATGTGAAGAGCCCACATCAGCAGTCATTCCAGCGTTTGGGATGGTCTGGCCTTTGGAACCAGCCAAGCAATTCCCCTGCAAACACCATCTAATTTTACAGTGCTTGTTTTGCACACACACATGCACAGAGAATTGGGATCAGGGGTTAAATTAGACCTGGTTTTGGTTGGCTTCCTTTCCTCTGTGGCTCAGCTTTGTCTCTCTCTGTGGCACTCTTGCATGCCATCATATTCCACAACCTTATTCCAGCTGATGTATGGCTCAGGTAATTTCCCATCCATTTATCTGCCTGTGACTTCTCACTCCTCCACATGCATTTTCTTATCATGTGCTTTACCATATTGTTTGTTTCTCCTTCACGGGAGCCCAATAAAGTTTTAATCCCATGTCCTCATTACATTTCCTATGCTTGGCACCCAGCTTTGCAGCACACAGAAATGCAAACACCACAAAAGGCTGGTCCTGAGCCCAGAGAGACAACAAATACAATGTTAGGTGTATCCCATGGCTGAGAAGTTCTGCACATGCTCATCCTAGGGAGCACCAGCTTAACAGGAGACCCTCCATAGCTGCAGGGTGCTTTCACCAGGGCAAATTGTCAGCCCTGGAGACAGCCTCAGCTCTTCACAAGCCTCTTGCTTGCAGAGGCTGAACAAAAGGTTGCCACCGCAGCTTCACTGAAGCTGGTGCTGGCCCTCTGCTCAGTGCTTTGGATGGGAGAGCAACGAGAGACAGGTAAAGCAGCTGGGGAGCAAACCACATATCAACACTGTGAAGGAAGTTTTGGTCTTGCTGAAATAAAAAAAAAAGAGACTCTTGCCTTTGGCTTCAGAAAGGCCAGGACTGTTTCTGTTTTTAACCCCTCCAAAAATACTGTGACCTCAAAAGATAGATAAGGCAGCAACGTAGTGCCCCAGGGGTCAGCACTGGGCTGGGCTCAACTCTGCAGAGGTTCACTGCTGGAACCTCAGACCTGCCCCCTTGCCATGGGCTCGGGAGTTCTTGGCTTTGAAGTAGAGATATGGATCCCTTCCTCCACGGCACAGCAGCCTTCAGAGCTGCAAACATCCAAGGAAAACAGGTTCCTTTGAATCCTTTGAAAAATGCCTCCTACTTGTGCCTGTGTCAGCAGATGGATAGAAGTAATCCCTCCCCAGCACACTGAATTACACAGCTGAATATATCTCCACAAAATAAAGTGCCTGTCTCCCATTTATTTGCTCAGCCAAGCGATGGCAGAACATTGATTATGACTCAGCTATCTATTTATCTAGCAGAAAACATTGGCTCTCAGTGGTGGAAATACCATTTCCACATTCCTCAGTGGCCCCGAGGGTCTTCCCCTGCAAAACATGTTTGTGTCTTGCAACTCTCACCTGGGTTGAAGGCAAACACCTTGGGGCGGGACAGGTGCCTTGATGTTTGGAGCCAGATCTGAACAACACCAACTCCCTTTGTGGCTCACAGCACTGGCAGCTGTGCCATGGCCCAGCCTGCCACCCCCGGGGCTGTGTGCTACTGGGACCAGGGGCAAGGATTGCAGCATCTCCTCCTGCAGCCCCTCTGCGCTGGCCGGAGCAGCGAGCATCGCACGCAATCTAATTTCTGCTTTGTTTTTGCCACGAGATGGCACCACGATCCCTCCGAGTCACGGCCAGCCCAGCCCTGCGGTCCTTACCGGGCTAAAAAGCACAAATTCGGGCTGGGGAAGGAGTCAGAATTTAGTCTTTAGGGTTTATGCCCCTCCTCGGTCCCACCTGCTGCGAGGCTGGGCGCAAGGACACCCCTTTCCCATGAACCTGGAAGAACCAGGTGGTGTGCAGGGAATGGCTGGGGTTAAATTCATCCGGCATCTCCCATTTTTCCCGTTTTGTCTGGCAGCACAGGGGTGGGCAGAGGGATCCCTGCCGTTCCCCGCAGCACAACCACACGTGTGGATGTCGCAGCTTGTGTGGATGTCGCAAGCTGCTGGCCTGCCCACTCAGCATTCCTCCCCGTGGGCTGTGTCTGGCAGCCAACTTCTTCCTCTGAACAACTAGCTCCTGGGCTTGCACATGCCAATAGGACCCTTCACTAGTGAAGATACCCATTTCACTGGAATTACTGACTAATATGTGATCTGGCCCTAACCCAGCAGGGTGGTGGAAACCCAGAGGTGCAACGGAGTGTTCAAAAACCACATGGGCACAGCACGTGAGGACACGGCTTAAGTGGTGAACACGGTAGTGGTGCTGGGGTTGATGGTTAGATTGGATTATCTTAAAGGCCTTTTCCTACCTAAACAAACCCGTGATTAAGCCACAACAGTTGTTGGCTGTTCCCCACTGATGGAGCAGAGGAAGGATAGGTGCCAGGCTCCCTTGCTGTTGCTCTCTACTGGCCTCCAGCAAGGCAGAGGCAATGTCCTGGCAGCTCAGGGGCAGCACTGCTCTGCAGGGCATGAACAGCAGGGAGGGAAGAGGAAAGGAACAGACTCCAGGCGATGAAGACTGAGCTGTGGGAAAAGGGAAGTTGTGTGCCTAACCCTGAAGTCGCATTGGCATTGGACTGGACTCGTAGGAGATGAGGGATAAGGGAACTGTCTCTCCCCCCCAGAAGCCCTGTGCTTGAGGCTCGCCCACTCCTGGTGCTGTTCTGCCCTGTGGGTCACTGGTATGCTGCACTCCCTTCATCTGGAGAGCAGCAACTCCTCTGGGGGAGAGGCAGCCTTTAGAGGGGGTGTCAGCTGAGGTCCATCAGGGAATGTGTGGCAGGAGAGTGACAAATCTCCACACCTCATGGATCACTGCATTGGGAAATGGCAGCTTTTTCCAGTCCTCAGAGGTAGGGAAGCAGCCAGGGCCACACTGGGTCTCTGTGTTAACCTTTCCTGCAGAGCAAAGGAAAGAGCTCCAGTGGTAAAACATCTGGAAATCCCAGCTCCTGCTGAATGTTGGTTGGAATACCCCAGCACAGGACCTGCAGCCGCTGGGGTACGTAGAGAACAACCTCTCAGATGCTTTGATCTTGAATGGCAGCATTCAATGCTTGGATGGAGGTGGACAGCATCCAGATTTTGGATGCCCTGGCACACATGAGAGGCTATGAAGCTTCTCCAGGCGAGCATCACTTACAAAGTCACTGCAGGAGATAAGCAAAACAAAACCTTACTTTAAATCTCAGGGTCCTTCAGCAGCAGGAGGATGGCTCCACTGCAATGTTGTGGATGTTGTCTGAGTGCCAGCCATGAGCAGGGCGAGCACAGAGGCATCTGCATAAAGAAAACATATATTGCTTTTATTAGGGACATACAAAGGTAAAACCCACTGTTGTTAGCATGAAAAGAGAGAACTAGGACAGGCAAGCCAGGCTCCAGAGACATTTTGGTGGGATGCAGGTGACTGACAAGTGACAAGTTGCACCATATTGACATTTCAGTACAGAATTTCTTCAGTTTCCAGAAGAAATATTTGCATGCTTGAGATTGAAATGAACCAGTTCCACAAATTCATCAATTTTCCAACATCACCTGGCATTTATCTGCCCTAGGCAGTGGTTGTATGACCAGCTCAGGACTTCCAACTGCTGCCTGTGGATCCTGGGCAGGCAGAAATTTGATGAGAGGTGCAGAACAATAGCTTTGTAAATTGAGAAGCTGGGATTTACCTGCTTTTATTTGTGTGCCAGGCCTTTCCAGGAGCCACAGGAGAGCCATGAAGGCCCAGGGCACGACTGACACATCAGCTCCACCGTCCCTGCTCCCTGCTGCTGGTGGGGAGCACTTTCCCCGTTGGCGCTGCCCGGCCCAAGAATGCGGATGCAAACACTTGGAGAAAAAGGGCAAACATCCAGACTCCCACACAACTGCTCCTGTTGTGAAATCCACCACGTGGGAGCAGGTGAGGGGATTGCACAAACACCACAGGAATTTCTGCATCTCTGTAACCCTGCTGCCTCTTCCCATGCCCATAGGGAGGGATCTGTCTGTCTGGAGAGTGCTGGAAAAGTCACATCACCTCTCTCTCTAGCAAGGAATGGACTCTAGCTGACAGCTGATGACAAAATTTTTCTTGCTTTTCCTTCAGCGTGAAGCATTTAAAGTGCTAAAATAGGAGGATGATTACCCAAAATTTAAATATTTCCATATGAACAGTCCCAGAGCGTGTTCATTAGACAATAATCTAATCAGCATCTCTGAATAAGGTACAGCACCAGGAATCATCTTGTTTGAATACCAAAGAATAGATGTGGCTCATCAGGTTGCTCTCATTAATAGTCCCTTTCCTTTCCTTGAGGCACTACTTTAGGATCACACCCACCTCTTCTACCTTTTTCAGTATCATCTTAGGAGGTTTGAGGAGAAATCCAAGGAATGGGTAGAAATTATACAACTGAAAAGCAAACAGGGAAAAAAGTCACAAAAATTTAAATTCAGCAATTACCTTGTAACACTCAAGTGCCTTAATAGAGAAATCACTTATGTGAGGAACCACATGACATGGTTGGAATCTCTTCTTTGGTAACTAAAAAATTTTAATGTATAAAAGGGCCTCCTCTTAATTACAATTCTCTACAGCAATGAATGGGTCCTATCAGACTTGTCTAGATAGAGCCTATAAACATGAATTAAAAAAATACAATTAAGAGAAAGTAATAGTAAACTCATGAAACAATGAAATTACATTTTTAAAGAGGCAATAAAGCAAAATGATAAAGCATTTCGCAAAGAAAACTCCAAATGTTTAGTAGGCCAAAACACTTCTGTTTTGAAGTTAGATCATCGATTTTATCTTTCACATGAATTACAAATCAATTACACTCAGCATCGTTAAATTTCACAGCACAATAAGCAGCTGCATTTTATGTGCAGGGAAGTTACTCACACCATTTCTCAGTGTTGTAGATAAACTGGCTGCAGAACAAGAGTCACAAAGCTCTTGCTCTTGCTAACTGGTAGAATTTTTGCTGGTTTCTGCAAAACCTGAACCTAGAAATGCACGTGCAATTGTCCCTAAGACAGCAGGTTTCTTCAGGACGTTCACACAGCATCCAGCAGAAAACAACTGGAATGAGCCTGGCTAATTTTCTTTCTGCATCCACAAATAAAGTCATGTTTTTCAGTAGTTTTATCACTGGTCTGTTTTTAAAGAAAGGATCTCTGGCAATGCCTTCCCTGAAGAGACCTGATTCCTCCTCTCTTCCACCTTGGCCTTGCTTGGACTGAAAATCCTAGGAAATAGAGCAAGCTGATACCTTGTGGTTTATTCTGGGTACTGCTGCGAAAAAATACTGACAAAAGCCAAGAAACAAACAAAACCCCCTGCAAAATCTCAGGTATGCAGAATCTTTCTGGGCAGGAGGCATTATTTTAGGCATTATTTTAGGCAGTTGTGTGCTGTTCACACCAAAGCTCTGGGTTTGCCTTGTTTATAGCTCTCTCTCTGCAGCCTGACACAGTAAGAAGCTCAATGCATGGAATTTGTCTCGGGCTGACTTGTTTTTCCTCAGAAAAATGACCCAGCTGTTTCAGAGAGCAAGGCTGGGAGCAGATGACACTGCTCCATCTCTGCTGTGAACACGACAAGAGATTTTTCACTGAACAACTTGTGGTTTGGAGGATAAACCGTGCAGGGGGACAGGAGGGGTGGGATGGGGAACTCCCTCCCCCAGCTGGCTGACCAGCAGCCAAAAAAAGTGCTCAGTCAAGAGGGCACGGAGGTGTTTGGGTACACTGCAGAAACCTCCCTTCCCAGGAGGGCTCTCAGGGCTGAGCACAGCCTGGATCAGTCACTGGCAAGTAGCACAGGGTACCTTTCCTCATGCTGGGCCTCCCTCTTAGCAACAAGATGAACCCCCCCACGCACATGTTGCATGCATTATATACATATTAGGTCATCAAATCTTTCTCATTCAGCCTTGGATTGTTCCCTTCATTGTTTTCCAACGTCTAGTCTGGGGCAATGTATTAGTTTTGAACATGCAATTCAGAAACATGACAGAAATCTGTTTACAGAACTAATTGTTTGAGGTACAAACAGCCCGTGCTACTGCACTCCTGCCAGTTCTTGCAGCCTTTATCATGAGTCATCGTGATCCATGCTCTGTCTGAACTCCCAGTAACTGCACAGGCGATTGCATAAGGACCTCAGCCTTTGCCTCGTCAAAAATAATTTCCTTCCCTCTGCCCTGCAAAAAAACCCAGCCTTGAAACGTGACCCAAGAGTCACTAAAAAAANAGAGGAACAAGAAGCTCCTCGGATGCATTTTTCTTAAAAACACAAACCATGTCCCCTGAGCCCCACAAGAGTAGCCCTGACAATAAGGACACAGCTCAAGGCTTTTACAAACCCTCACAATTGTAACAAGACGTCTGAGAAGCAGCACAGCCAGCACGTCGTTATCACATCGTTATCTGTTCAACCTGCTGGCACCGTGGGCAGGTGGGATGTGACAGAGCATGGACACAGCTGCTCTGTCTGCCCTTGCTGCCAGCCAGCACCACCTCTGGAAACCCCAAATGAACACCGGGCTGTGCCTCTCTGCAGCCTAGGGGAGAGAAAAATCAGTGTGGAGGTCACCAGGGGGAGTGACAAGTCCTGCTGGGTGGGTGAGGAGTGGTCTTCTGGCAGCACCTGACGGTGGAAAGACACAGCACTTTTTACCCTGAGCTCACAATGGTCCTGTAAGTAGGAAAAGAGCATTTGACATCTGTTTTGTTTGGGTCCCTTCAGATCCCAGGGGTGTTGTCCTGCTCCATACTGATGGTATCAGCCTTGAGGATGCTTTGGGATTATTCCAAGGGGCAGGAAGGATCACACCTACACTGGACACAGTTAAACCTGTTCTCTCCTCACCTCAGGAGGAGCCTGGGCTGACTGGAAAGACGTGACCTCAGCTTGCACCAGTCCTCTGCACCACCCAGGAACACCCCAAACCCACTTGTGTCACAACAACAGCATCTGTGGTGTGGGAAGGAGACTGGGAGTCTGGATATGCACATCCACATCCCTGCCTGGACAAGGACTTGCCTGTGTGGCTTTGAGGAGACAGGGCTGTGCCCCTGGTCAGCCTCGGGGCATGTGTTGGGCTGGTGTGAATGAGCCCTTGTGCCTGGAGCCCCACTCGGGGGCTGGCTCAGCTCCTACCCTTCTCCATCAGCATTTCTGGGAGGTCCATGCAGAGAAGTACAGCAGGACAGGCTGCAGGAATGGCATTGTCACACAATGTAAGAATTGCCAAAAGCAAGAGGCAGAGAGATGTCACTCTGACACTAAAAATGTGTTTGTGATTCCCAAAGAGAATGGAGAAGGAAGCAACCAGATCACCTCTGCCAGCCCTCAGCCTGCCCAGCAGGAGGACAGGTTACTCATTACCTGCTGGGTGAAGCAAATGAAAAAGGCAAAGCTGGGCAAAGATAACAGCTTCTTAGATGGCCTACAAAAGCATTGTCACCTCAGAGACATAGGTTAAAAATTAAAATGAAAATTAATGTTTATCTAGGAGTAAATGATCTCTCAAAAAAAAAGCAAAACTTCCCCTGTCAGGGCAGGGTCATGTCACAAGTCACAAGAGAAAACACAGAAAGGGAAGCCCAGAAAAAAAGACAGGGAGCCCTGGGACTGAACCACCCACAGGGCTGCAGCTGGGAAGGAAAGTTATTGCTTGGGCTGTGTGGAATTATTTGGAGGTTGAGCCCTTCCAAATCAGACAGGCTTGGACACAGAGGATCAGAGAGCAGAAACTGAGGTCTCCCTCCCTGTGCCTGCCCTTGGAGCCAGCAAAAGTGGGGTTGGGGGCATGGACAGAGCCCAGGACTGACAGTTCTTCCCAGGGAAACCCAAAATCATGAGCAGGCAAAACCTCCTACCTGCACAGCCCCGCGCTGCTCCTGCACTGCCAGCTGGAGCCAGCCTGGCCAGGACGAGGCCAGGTCCCAGCTTGGGTTTGTCAGGCTGCATCCCAGAATATGCCATTCCCTCTCTCCACAAGTGGGCTTTCCCTCCCCACTGCTGTCTCCAGACAAGCCCAGGGGTGCTGGGGCTGTGCCCTGGGACACTGCTGGGATCTGGGGGCTGCTGGACAGGGCAGTGGGAAGCAGCCGCAGCCCTCCGGCATGGGGGCCTGGGCAGCACTCGCTGCTCGTGGACATCGCTTGCAGGCAGCCACAGGAACAAACTGAGCCCTCCTTCATTTATTTTTCTTGCAAGCTGTGTTTTAGATGTCCCCCTGAAGGGCCCTTTGAAACAGCACAGCTGCCCCAGACCCTTCTCCTCAGCTAATTAACACGTGCAGATGAGCTGGGACAGCCCTGACCAAGTTCTGGCCCAAACCCACCCCCCAAAACCTAACCTCAAACCCCTCTGAGCCTTCCACAGCCAAAATGCTGCTGACCCTGAACCCAGCAGGCTGCTTCAAGCCACTATTCCACATGCTAGCTTTGCCTTCCAGGCTGGAGCTGCCTGTCATGAACTCGGGTCTTGGAACAGAGCTTGGGGGAACCAGCTCTTACTGGGTTTGAGAGGTTTAGGGTTTTCTCTTCAGAGCTGCAGGTCAGGCATTTGTCAGAGGAAGGTTAAAGTGTTTAAATGGTGTTCAGTGTGATGCCAGCTTCTACAGCCCTGTGTAGATTGTCTTTAAAAAGCCCCATCCTCTTTCTCACTGCGTGGAGTCTGTGACACATTTCGGAGATGGCAGCTCTGCTCCAGCAGCAGCACTTGAATGTGAAGTGCACTCCAGCTAAAGAAATGCCATTATCCCTGGTTTAGAGAAGAAAAATCCAGATGGAAAAGAGGAAAGATTGGTTCAAAGGCCACATGAGACGGTGATAGGAACATGATGAGAACCACAGTCACCACTAAGAGGTGCATTAAAAAGGGCAACAAAGTAAATATGCCTCCAGCAGATAATAAAGTACATAATCTATCACAATTTGGGTATTTTATCACCCATGAAGCACTTGAAACGTGACTTGCAGTTGCAAAAACCGGCCTGTGGTTTCATACCTGTGGTCCCAGCAGTGGCAATACTGAGAAATGAGCTCATCTCCATCTGAGAGCTGCTTTAAACAAACCCTGACTGCCCAGGAAGCATTTCAGGGATTTCCAAATCGTGGGGCTCAGAAATGCAAATGGATCTCTGCACAGCATCACCAACCAAAGGGGCACAGTGCTCCTTTGGAGGTTACAGATTAATATTTAATCCAATCGCTAATTTTAAGTTAAAATGTATCAGTATTACCTGCCCGGGTTTAACAGCAGGGACCACAGTGAGTGAACAAGGCAGCTGCATTTCCCTCTTGAGTGATTCTTCAGGAACCAGACACAAAATCCTTAGAGGTTTGCTCCATAAACCATTAGCCAGTAAAACTCTAATTAGATCAGAGACATATGGCCTGAACCAGTAAAAAATTCAGCATCAGTGACCACAGTGTTATTAACCTCACAAAATGTGGATATATTTCAGAAGCTGCTGGGCTGAGCATTGAAAACTGCATCACGTTCAGACTTCAGCACTGACACTTTGCTCTCCTAAGCCAGCAGAAATGGCAAAAAGCAACAGTTTTGCTAATGAAAACTGCTGTTTTCTTGCTACGATATCAATGATGAGCATGAAGATGATACAAAAAGATTTTTTCTAAACAGGCTTTTCCCAGAAACTAAATATTCAAGGTTGAGCCCACCTGTATGGGTGAGCTGAACTGTTACCCCAGGCCTGTGAGCCTCGAGGAGACACTCCCAGCTCCCCACCATGAGCCCCTTCTCTGGGCAGATGAGAGACCACTCAGGCATCCTCAGATGCAGGCACTTTCTAACTTCAGAGAGAGGGGATGTTCTCAGCTTGCCATCTTGATTTGTGTTTCCTCTCACCTCACTTATTTTGGGCTTCCATCAAATGGAAAGGGATCTAGAAAGAGCTGAACCCTGGGATGTGATGCCTTAGGGAAGACACATCAACTCCAGCAAGGCCAACTCTCGTCCCTCTGACTTCAGCTGAGTTTTCCCATTGTTTATATTAAGCTTGCCATTAACAACAGCAGGAATTCGGGACAGGCTGCAGCGGGGTCAGTCCCTAGCAGGCTCCAACAACACTCACTTTCCCTTTCAGGTGTCCCAGTGACAACATGCCCATGTTCCCTCTGGATTTAGTTTCTCTGGACACAGCAGTGAGCTGCCACTGCTGCCACTGGCTCCTTGGGGACCTGAGCAAGTGCGGTCACATCTCAAACCCTGCTCACACAAAGATGCATGTGAGGGAGACAGGCAGAATTTAGCCCTAATTTGCATGTTCTGTCCCTGTAATAAGCCCTGGGAAGCGTCTTTAAAAGGAGACTGCTTCCTAATTGCTTCTTAAAAAAGCCTCTAACGTGGACTCTTTGGCATGACTCAGGGGTGCATTTCTAAATCCAGTTTCTCCCATGAAGTTCACTCCAGCTGTTTGGTTGGGTTGCATCCATATGCTATTTTTATTTTTTTGATCATCCAGCCTGTTTACAGCACGGAGGAACAATATGGGAACAGAAATAAAGCTGGGCCAAGCCCAAAGGAATGAGCCCAGCGATGGCACTGCCAGCATCTCTGGTTGGAGAGCAGGAGGCCCTGCAGCTGTGCCATTCCTCAGTGAGACCCAATTCACTTTTCCCTTCTGGCTGAGCATTTCAAACCTCAGTTATGTTTGATTTACCCATCATCTGCAGACTTAATAGCAAACAGTTAAAATGCCTGCATGTCCTTCTGCTGCCAGCTTTGGATCTGTGGTGCATTACAAGAGAGAATATTTTCTAGAATACAAAGGCTGAGGGACTGGCTGTCACAACAGTATCACTTTTGGCTTCCTTAAATACAGTAATCAAAGTATTTTGAACAGTAGCCTACAGCTACTGAATACTTTTCTGTCCCAAAATAGACACAAGTCTCCTCCCACCTTCTGCCATGAGCTCTTTGGTCACTCTGAGGTTTTGGTGGTCCAGTCCAGTTGCCTTTGCAGTATCCAAGTGAGTGCAGCCCAGCTGGCTCCTGGTTCCTTGATCCAAGATCTACCAGGTTATTCTGTGAAACAGAGTCAAAAGGACACAAAATGTTCGCAGGGAAGGTTTGAAAAAGGGAAGATTGTCTATGTTTGCATTTGCATTTTTAATATAGTCGTGTTGTCTAGAGGCCAGATTTTGGGAATGGAAACCAGGAGCCTGGTTTCTATTTTCAGCACAGCCACTGATTGCTCTGTGTTCCTGGCAAATCTTTTAATCTCTTTTCCTCTGTTTTACCCATCTGTAATAAAGGGATGATCAGACCTCCCCAGCTCTGCCTTGTGTGGCAGCATCTTCTGATGAAACTCAGCAAGGACAAAGCATTAATAATCATTCCATATAGAGGGGCCAAGAGGTCACAGGTATTTAAGTACAGTTTAGCCATTCAGTGCCCCTTTATGCATGCAGCAAGCCTTGATGTTAATAGAAGTTATATATTGAAATGGAATGGAAAAGCAGGCCCTTCAGGGCACAAAAATAACCATATCCAGAGCACCACTATATAAATACAATATAAAGATGAAAATCAGTTCAAATACTGAACAAATTGAAAGGCAAGGAGACATTTAAGAGGACAAACAAAGTCATGCAGCCCTACTCCCAGCTGACATCTAACTGCCCTCAGCACAAAAAGAGGGACGGAAAAGAGTGTCAGGCACCAAGAGGGGACCCTACAAGTGCTCCCATAAGTGGTTCAGTGTTCCCAGTCCTCCATTTCTTTACCTCTCTGGCACCTTCCTGAGGAGGTATCAAGGAGATGGGTAAAGGACTGAGCTCCTTAAATGCTCAGGTTTAATCGACCCTGTAAATTATCCCATCACTCCAAACCTGCATCCTCCACATCTCTCCATTTGTCCTTTCCTCCCACAGAACCACCCTGGGGCTCCTTGCACGCTGCCATCCTGCACTGCCAGACACCAAACCCCTCTCTGGGCTGTTTCACAAAGCCTCTGCCTTTAGATCCCTGCAGAGTGGTCACAGCTGGGATATGGCTGCCTGGGATCTGCCAGATCTTCTCAGCCCCCTGCCTGCTTAATCCCAGCTGCAGCACCTCTGGCCAGATGTTCCACTCACTGTCCCCAATCACTCCTGTGAACATGAATGACCTCTGACACCACTCTCAGACCAGGGGATGAGATGTTCCTATCATAAGCAACCTTTGCTCATTTCATTCACATGAGCAGCTGCAGTGGCAGATTTTGGGGAGGATTTGAGGGATCTTGGTGATGAGCAGAGATCTCTCCAGCAGACCACTGCAGCCAGAGGAGGGTGTGTCTCTAAAACCTTCAGCATCCTCTTGTCTATTCCTTCAGTCCAGTTAATGCAATAATTTCAAACAAATCAGTGCTGCACAACGCTGTTCAGCAGTCAAGCTGCTTATTCCTTGCACAGCCTCTTGGCTCATCTCAAAATAAGGTGCATATGCTTTTGGGGCAGAGAACCAGCGTTTATTTTGAGAGATGCTTGAGGATCAGGACAGTCACTGCTAGCTCATCACATTTACTATTCAGGATTATTGGACCACGAGCGACCTTTCGGGTTCTTAAGACTTGGATTACGAAGGGCTTTATCTACTAAGCCTAATGACTTGAATTACAGCCTTAGCATCCTGACAATCAGAAAGGGACTACAAGCATTTTACTTTCTTCTATCCACAAAACAGCTTGGGCCGGATTTTGGACCCATTTCAAGGCTATGTCAAGATGGTGCCCATCAGAATGATCTAGCTGAGTTGCAAGAAAGGCAGGACGACCTAGGTAAAGGTCATGCCTGAGAGAAATGGCAGGATTTTCTAGATAAGCCAGCTGAGACATCTGTCTGCTTTCCTCTGAGACCCTTACTTTATGATTTCCACATATTAAAAAAAAAATCACTCCAAAATGCTACAGCATGTTTTAATCTGTGGGGCTGCAGTAGCAGTACATGGTATTTTGTCATTTTCAAATCTCAGTGGCAAAAAGTTTTACGGGATCGACAATTGCCTTCCTGTAACTGGAAGTAACTGGCTGAACTGGCAATACCTTTTAGTTTAAAAAAAAAAAAAATTAAAAATACAAGTATCAGCAACCTCTGTGGCCCCACTCCAAGGCACATGCACTGCTGTTGCCAGTTTCAGTCAGCACACAGTTAGTCCCACATTACAGTGAAATTGGTTTCTTGTCTAAAATGTGAAGTTTCTGTTCCCCATTACCTGCACTCAGGTGCCCTTTTCCAGGACCAGTGACAGAGCCCACCCAGCACCCTTTGGAGCGTTCCTGTGGACAATCCAAACCACCAGTGCCTTCAGCTGTAGAGCAGGTCAAAAGTTTTATTTGACCATTAAAGCAATTTTATGAGGGAGAGAAGACCCACAGCCACAGCAACAGTGCAAATAAAGGCTGATTGATCTGTTCTGTGGCTGCAATCCTGTTCCATTAGCAAGGAGGGGGAGCGCTGGCACAAGCAGAGCAGGAAAGTGAGGACGTGCTGTTTGCAGAAGGACAGCACTGGTCACATTCCCCTCATTCCCCTGGAGCAGTAACCACCTGCTGCACCTGTGTGGGGAACAGCACAAAGCCAGGCTCACCTGCCACCCCTTTGGCTTCTGCTGAGACCCCACAAAACAAAAGCCAAACAAAAATGAACTGAGACGCTCTGTCTGCTCTGTGTTAGCAGGGTGATTCAACAAGAGTCACTCTTGTTGAAGTTTGACATTGTTTTCTCATTAAACAATGTCAAAGATGTACTCCTGAGCTCTCTGCGGTCACTTTTTTCCCCTCCCTTTGTCCAAAGACAGCTGCAATAATAAAAAAAGGATTTAGAAAACAACAGGGGAACCCCTGTTTTTTTTAGCGAGCCAGTGAATATTTTCTAGGACTGAACCAATCTCTGGAAATAATTGTCAACTTCACTGCAGTTTTCCTTCCCCATTCTGTGCTCTACAGTTGGCAGAGTTGGCTGCTCAAAAGAAGAGTAACACAATAAAGTGCAAAGAGCTATTTCATTGCTGCACAGGTGGTAAGCTTTGAATGAGTTTTATCAGACTCAGAATCCAGACAGCAATACCTGTCCTATGTTAAATTTATGCATTTCCTAACTTTGATGAGCTATCTTGCTCCTCATCTTTGCTAATTCAGCTGGCTGCACTTTTCTATCTATCAGTTAAAGTAATTTATAATCTGCTCAGGAGCTTGCACAGGAAGGCAAGAAGGATGCTGGTGCAATTTTCATAATGCAACCATCTGCCTACTGCAGAATGTCCATCTCTGAGATTAAACAGCACGTTAAAAGCACTGCAAATTCAAATTCTCTAAAGTGTTTTCTTCTTTTTGACCATAAAAATATCTTATGGTGGTCCAAGTTCTGAGGTGTGTGTCCTCTGCAAGGAATCAATCATTTCTAAGAGCAGCATCTCCCTGCCCCTGTTCCTTCACCATGTTCACCCTTCTCACTGCTGAGGGGCTCATGAGCAATCCCATAATTTGGCCAGTGAAAGTTTGTTGACAGGAAGGGACAGCCTAGAGAGTGACAGGGTGATTCTGCCTGGAACCTGCACCCAGGAGCCCGACTGGATGCTGGAAAGCACCAACACACGAGACACTCCCCAAACAAGAGGCAGAGCCTTGCAGCCTTATGAGGGCACTGACAGCCTTCTGTTGGAAGGTCTTTTCAGCCATCTCAGGCACTTTTACAAGGGCTTAAATAATTTCTACCACCTCACTCAGTTTTTACAAGTGGCCTCATCTCTTCCAAACAAAAGCATGTCCAGATGCAAGGTCTGAATTTGTTTGGTGGGACATGCCCCCAGGGAACAGCTGCTGGGATGGAAATCCAGAGCCATCTTGAAGGAATGTGGGGGAAATCTTAAGGATAGTTCCATTCTTCTAACTACAATATCGAGATCTTTCAATCCTCAATGCTTCTATCCTAGCTGAAGTGCCAAGCACCTGAAAGCACTTTTTCACACGAAGATAGAAAATGGAAGCACAGCTGGGTGCATGGATGTGGTGTGGGTACAGCTGGGGACCTAAAAGGGAAGTCTGAGTACCATCTGCTGACTAATGCTCCTGCTTACAGCAGGCACTGAAAGCTGCCAAAATTTTTTCATAAGGGTTACAAGTAACAGCTGTACTGACCTGGGAGGGATCACAGCCAAAGAGACGATGGTACAGGCAGAGCTGTGTAGTCAAACTGGAAATAAGCATAGCCTTTGACAGTCCTGCAAGCTGCTGCTGAAACAGGAGAATTTGGCTTGGACACAGGCTGCAGGTTCAGCACAGACAGCATCTTGTGGGATGCAAAGGGAAACCTGAGCATTATCATCACTTTAGGTTAGTTCTTTAAGTGGAACCAAAGCAGGCACTTCCTTCATGGAAGTCCTTCATGGGATGGGGAGGGAGCTGCAGGCAGGTGAAGTGGGCGAGAATGACAGCACTGCTGGGCTCAGTTTGAAGATCATCCACAGTAACTTCCACAGCTGCTCCATTATCCATTTCACTGCAAGAAGTCCAGAAGCTGATCTGTGGACTGCAGCCCCTCCAGAGGGTTCTGAGGCTGCTCTGAACACACAAATCCTCTGTATCTATGTTGTAGTAACAGCATCACCACAAAACAGGACCCAAAGTCCTTCCTGGCGCTGAGATGTCACCAGTGCAGTGAACTGGGCTGAGGCTGCTGCTGAGCATGCTTAGACACTGGAATTTCAGCCAGATTTTGCCTGTTTAATGCCAGCAGTTCATACACGGGGCCCTGCTTGCAATCAGCACTGGTATTTTCAGCTGGCTTGGCCCTAAGCACTAACCACAAGTAAGGCTTCAGAGAAGCTCCATATTTATCCTTTCCGGCATATCAGAGTGCCCCATTAAACAAGGACAAAAGATTTCCTTATGTAACAGGGACGCTATTTGTTATTTTTAACCTTATGGCAGCCAGGATTTGTGCCAGGTGGCGTTCTGCCTCAACCAAGGAACTTCAGGAGGTCACATTCCTCGCTGTCATCCCTGCCCTCTGGCACAGCTGATGCCCATACATGGTTCCCTGGCTGCCTGTCCCTGTGCCTATCTGCGAGCATTTATTTGTGACGGCTCACGGAAATACCAGTCCTGTTTAACAAGGTAAGTCAGGATGCTGATCAGTCCTTTCCAGGACCCTGCAGGAGCTTCTGCTTCTAATAAAGGGTCCTGCCTATGTGAAACCCATGAAGTCTGTTTACACGTACCTGTGCTACCAGAGAAACACTGTCACCATAGCTGTAGTTTTCAATCTCTCAGGATAGCCTTAAAACAGCTTGTTTAGTCCCATTAAGCCCGTGGAAAGCAGACAAATAAAATGGTGGCAAGCCCCAGTAGCCCAAGAGGGAGAAGAGGCAGCAAAGGCCACGGGCTGAGCATCCCGAGCAGCTGGGACCCTGCAGCCTCCCGGCACCCCACGGACTCACGTCACTGCTCGCCTGGCAAATTCCATCAGCACCATCACCGGGCCAGATCTGGGCAATTTCATGGAGCTTAAGCAAGCCTGGCTGATACAAAGGATGCTGCCAAAGCCTGTTGTACCTCCAAACCAATACAGGGAAACAGAGTGCCAACATCCTTTGGAGCTCAACATCAAATGATGATTTTCACAGTGCCGTGGCTGGTCTGGCTCTTTGTAAGCAAATAAGAGTGACAGATCCTGTGTCCCATGGCTTACAATTTTATAAAATACACATGGGACCATGAGGAGAATAGATGTAAGTTGTCCCAGATGTGACATTTCAATTAGCAGCAAATATTCATTAAAAAATCAGAATAACTAAAGCTAATAGGGAATGTAACTCCACCTTCCTGTGAATTTCTATAACTGGTAATTTTAACTATGTGCTCACATAATTTCAGGGTTTTTGCTTGTTTGCCTCTAACACAATCCCCCTTCATTCAGTCTCCAGCCTGGAGGCACAGTGAGGTAGAATTTTAATTCTTCTGGCCATTTATATACATGTGGCATTTCTTGACCTTTAAGTATTTGATTTTGAAACCTATTTAACTTTTTGACGTAGGTGTTTTCGTGGGTTTTGTTGGGGAATGCCAAAAATTTTCTGCATGTAAGGAAAAAAAAAATCAATAAGAGCAACTGTATGAGTGTTCTTCTGTTTGTACCCAGAGGGGCCTCCCTCTGTGTCTGTAACACCAGTTAAAGTTTCTTAGTAGCACAAGCTTCTTATTCAGCTTTGTTTTGACAAAGAAAGATAAACCACTGTTTTGCTTTGCCCTTCCCCCACCATTTACTAATTAGTTTTATTTAGTTTGCTATTCCCTGCTCCTTGCAGGGAAAAAAAACCCCCATATTTTAAAAAAATAATTATTTGAAACCACATTAAGATGTTGACTATGTAGGTTCTTATGAAGAATTTAAAATAGAACATAATTATAAATCACTGCGAAAATGAGCTCGTCCTGCACAGGCAAGGACATTTAATTGCGTCCTTGTATGACTGGAATCACTGTAAACAACTAATATTCCTATTTGCAGGGACAGAAATAACAAGCTCATTCAGTTGTACAGAAAGGAAGACATAAAAGGAAACCAAAAGCTAAACCAGAATAAGCCACTGGAAAGTTTTATGTCAACAAAACTGGATTTAAATTAAGTAACATCAATTCGCTATTTTGACTGTAAATGAATCAGAACATTAAAACGTGTTTTAAAGGGAACATTTGTGATGAAACATCTATGACTGGTTCCTACACCAAAGCAACAGGAAAGTTACTACTTATTTCTGTGTGGGATCAAAGCCCAACTGCAAAGTTACTTCTCTGGCTTTGGGACTGCTTTGTAGACCTACATTTTGAAAATGAGAAGAGCAGCACAACTGCAAGGAAAACACTGAATAAATGACTTACCAAGTTGCACACAAAGGAAAGCACAGCCCTGATGACATAATTAAGAAGTTGCATTCTACCACATACGCATGAAGGAGTAAAATTTAAATTACACAGACAATTTCCATTCTTATGTTTTCTAATTTTCTGACTGCTTGACTTTGCAACTTAAATCTCTTTTATGATTGTTGTTTCTGACACTGATTTGCAGAAATTGGAGTAGATTTTAATGTTTGTTACTTTACCTTACTCGACAGCAGGGTTTAGAAAAACCCACAAAACAAAACCAGAACCCCCAAGCTCAAACCAAAGGCATGCATTTCGAAGCTATTTGAAATAATGAATCAATAGTCACCTTGCTTTAAAATCAAGAGGAACACAGCAGAGCAGTTCTCCAGTGAGAGGAAATAAGGAAATAAACTACACTTTCAACAACTACAAGATGCCCTTTCCCAGTACAAACACAATTCATTTACCAAGTAATTTTACAGTGGTGATAACAAATTAAAATTGTGGGCACACAGTGGAGAACCAAATAGATACACAACCCATATCGAGGATCAGCCAAATTAAAGGGAACTTCTCACACTGTCAAATTTTGAGTAATTAGTACTTCCATTAGAGGCACAGTTCCAGCTTTAAGCAATTGTAAGTAATTAATGTTCCTTTAATTTGCCTGGAAGTCCTGACTTCAGCATTCTCTTAGGACATGCATTCTGCTCGCCAGAGCTGCACAATGCAGATTAACTGGACTAGGAGGTGATTAGCGTAGGCAGATGAAGATGTAATTTGTCATTCTGTACACACTGCTACTCCTAGCCTGGGATGCAATTTTTATTAACACAGCAGACTGATTCAAACAGAGGCAAACACACGATCTTGTCCTATCTGTATCCATAGGATTGCCTAGGATACAAGTAATGTTGAGATTTGAAAGTCGTAAGTGACCAAATGACAAAACGTGAATATAGTGCCAGATTACATCTTCCCACACAGCTCCAACCAGCTACAGGAACTCAGTCACTGATTCCACACTTAATAATTTAAGATAAATAATTTTAAATGCACGATAGAGGAGGTTTTTCTATACTTACTCATCACATAATGTAAATTTAGGGATGAAAACGCCAAGCTGAGCAGGAAGCAGGGGCTGGTGTGGTGGATAGCACATGGACAAGGCAAGATTTGCTTCCCAGAGGCACAATAGCATTTGCACAGGCTGTGGGATAAGCTGTCTGGGTCCTCACAATTTTGCCTTTAAAATGGACCTAGCAATACAGATCTCCCAAAAATGTGTGTTCTTGCATTTCCTACTTGTTGTGGAGATGACTTGCTTGCCAACCAGCTGAAGATTCTTGAAGAAAAGGTGCGAAGTAAAAAAATGAAATGCAATTAAAGTGTCCTTTTCTATTTGTACTACAACATCAAGCATTAGACAACTCTTTTTTGCTCAGTCCTTACCCTTATCATCTTCTTTACTCTTCCAAAGTGCAGTTGCAGGGTGTTTGTGCTTTTAAGCAACAAGGTATCTTAAGTGCACAATGAGGACCCACATTTCTGTGTGACTGAGAACGCAAAAGTGGCAACATTCAAATACCTTGAGGGAGAACAAAAATTCTTCTCTGACATCTAACATGCAATGATAATCTCACAAAAAGATACTTTGAAAACTTCATCCCTGAGAAATTCCTATTTTCCTTCATGGAAAGAAAAAAGTGTTAGCCTCTGCTGGGAGCGACAGGAGGTTTCCCCAGCTGCATATTCTCACGTGTAAAATATATAACCCAATGATCTTTATGAGTTCACTAAATGTCAGGATCACTTCCTTTATCACAGATCCTTTTCACCAGGTTGCTCACAGCTCAGAAAGGCTTTGTCTCTGCCTCCTCTGCAGCCCTCATCCAACTGTGCCCAGAGGCACTGTCAGCAGCTTAATGAAAAACCTGGACGCTGCTGCTCAATTCTGCCCATTCTTGTGCCAAACTACATCCCAGTTATTCTCTTAGAGCAGGGCATGCTGGTTTCTAGTTGTTTTTTGGCTGAAAGCATCCTCCTCAGCAAGTCAAAAAGCGTAAGTTATTTGTTATTAGTAATATATTTCCTACTTTTAAAGATTTGTACTAAGCCATGACTATGAAGGCTGTCAAATCCACTCAAATGCTTTTTATTGAAAATTCAGGCCTGCATATCCATAGATCCTCCCCTCCTTCGCCCACCCAAATTAAAGCTGTAATTCCCAAAGACAGCCACTCTTCTAAAACACCACACATTTCATATAGTTGTTATTAATAAAGTATGAACAATGTTTGCACAAACATTAAAGAATCAGGTCAAGAACTCTGTCTGAATACCAGTGTTATTAAATAAGCCAATCATCCAACTGTTGAGTAATTAATGTCCTTGGTTTTTACTTGAAAGCCTCATTTTCAGCACGTTCATAAGAGACAAATGTCCCATGCCAAAAGGAATGAACCTGAATTAACTCTTTTGGATGCCAAGTGCAGGAGGGAGAGGAAAATGCAACATTTAGAGGCTGGATACAGCACAGCACTTCTGATCGTAGGGTAAGTTTAGCTACAGTCTGATGATTACACCACATAGAGCCAAGGAATTGATCTGTTCCCATCTGTGCATTATCTGAGTATCTAAACAATTGCCCTAGTGCATTTGAAAACTTTAAAATGTAAAAAGAAAACTAACAAAGCTGATGGTATCTCCAGATCACTGTGTGAAGCACTAACAAGCAACTGTGTTATACAACCCGTGTTCAACAGACTGAAAATGATCCTTCCCAAATCCAAATGACATCCTTCTGAAGCTGAAAGTGAGAGATTACAGCTGGCTGAGCACGCACTGTACTGTACACTCATTTTAAAAGCTGCCATTGTAAAAGACCCTCCAGGCTTTGTCTTGGTTCCTTTGCTCTTCTTAATAAGAGCAGCAGAGTTCCTCATATTTAGCAGTAATTACAGGGGGAGATGGAGAAAAACTAATGACAGGAGAGAGGTTTATTTTTCTAAAGGGGTGCAGTGAGATTAATAGCAAGACTATGGGCTTTATATGTTATTTTTATTTCATGACCTTCAAACACGATAAATATCTGCAATTGGAAAAAATTATGAGTATAAAATTTTGTATTATCTTTACAAATCCCTTTCAGCCTCTGTATGTGACATCTTCTCCCTCCCTCTGCCAGACAACAATTATGACACAAAAATACTCTCAGGACAGCAGTTGCAGAACTTGTCTGATGCGCTCGCATTTCTCCAGCAGGTCTGGGTCTTCTCCATCAGAACCATCAAATTCCTTCATAAAAGCTTCAGCTTTTTGCACAGTTTTGTCTCGTGCATTGCCTTGAAGCCCTTGCAGATAATCCAGTAAAATGGTGAAATACTTGTCTGGTACCTTGAAAGAAAAAACAAAAGGAAGGAAAAAATGCTTTATTTTCTCCCCTCTCAATACTTATTTACAATCACATCACAGCATCACCTGAAAGACCATTAGGAGAATGGCACAAGCTTTGGGGTTTGCCAAAATCCAACTTCAAGTGGGAATCCCAGTGGAAATGCTTCCTGCCAAGGTTCAAGCTGCCAGGAGGGATGGACCTTGGTGAGAGGACTGTCATGTGCTTGGATGGGCAAAGCATCTGAGAGGAAATGCTCAGCAGATGTGGAAACGCTGATCAGCAAATGCAAGCACTGCCTGACAGGGAGCCCAAGGCTCTGAGGGTTGGTGGAAGAAAAAAAACACACTAGCCAAACCCTCCTTTTGGAAACACAGATGCAAGTCTTACTAAAATCGGTGAGAACTGCACCCGTATGTCTGAAGAAAGGCTTTTGCTGGAATTCCCCTCGCCCTTACCCAAAAATTGTTTGCTAAGATGAGATACCACCCACCACTGCACACTTGACAGAATGCCTATACAAAGGAATAGAATTTAATTTGAAAAACAAACTGAAATTCAGACATATGGAAATAATTTTTAAATCATGCTGACTAAAACTGATAGGCTCTACCAACATGTCTAACATTAAAAGCACTTTAGTCATCTACAATTGCATTACTCCCTTTCTAATTAATTAGTCAGAGATTAAGTTTTAGCTTATCTGGTACAATGTACAATTTAAATGATCATTAAATTAATCTTGACAATAACTTAGCAAAGACTTTGGAATGATTTATTCAGTACCTCATACTGAAGTACTTTCAAAAGTAAGGGGTGAGCAGGCCTGTGCTGATATTAACTTCATGTTGTGTATTATGTTGTGGAACAGGTTTGAGGCAATAACAGGGTATTTTCTGCTGTGAATCATGAGATGTT
This sequence comes from Erpornis zantholeuca, assembly GCA_013400515.1. NCBI lineage: Eukaryota > Metazoa > Chordata > Aves > Passeriformes > Timaliidae > Erpornis > Erpornis zantholeuca. Next base: position 308,581 of record VZTN01012959.1, read on the forward strand.
GAAATGATCTCATCCTGCAAATATGTTTCTCCATGTTTAACTTTACACATATAACTTGACATGAGTCAAGTTAAACACATACGTAAGTATTTAAAGGATTCGAGACTAATTATTCGAGGGCGGTTTCAATTCTGCAAAGTATCAACATTTCAGAGAAGACAGAGCTTCAACAGACACTTAATTTACAACTTACTTCTCCATGGACATTTGGCAGCAGAACTTTGATCATTAAAACTTCTATCACTCCCAAAGAAGAAGAAGAAGAAGAAAGAATATTCCAGAACTGCCTTCATCAATCAGGGGTATTACAAAGTAATAAATCAAAACTAAAGTCTGCGTTCAGCCTCATAACTTGTACACTATGGAAAACCTTCTAATTCTTCACACAAACACTCTTGCATTAAAGAAACAATACAGTTACAAAAGAAATACTAATTTTACAATGACCAACACTGAAATGGATGATATGTGAAGCACTGCTATACTATACAAATCAAACACAGTGAAAAATATCTATATTTCTGAAAGTTTTCACTCTCAGTAAGCTAATAACAGACGAACCCAAACAAATCCAGTGTGACAGAGCTCCTTTAATGCAGATACTCAGCACTGAGCTTTTAAAGCTCAGCAACATTTCCATGTTTCAAACCTCAGCCAAATTATCTCTGTAATTTACAACTCTTGTTCTCAGACCTCATGGCACAGACATACCTGTGGAACTACAATTATTATATCATTCAAGCAAAATGCTTGAGGGAGCAATTGAAAGCTTGCTCTAAATTTAGAAATACTAAGTGTGCAGACTTAACATGTGGCTGCCTGAAGCCTAGAAAACATTCAGCATTTGGCCCTGAGGGTGCTCAAGTGTTCAAAAAGTCTGATTTTCTCCTTTAACATAACACAGCTCAGAGGTTTATATCATCAGGAGCTCACAACACAGCACCCCCTGGGCTAGGTAAGATCATATTTCCTCCTGACTTACGCAGAGAGTAGAGACACAGCAAGGACAGGAACACACAAAGTACCAGCAAAGAAAGTTAATGAAATACAAATTTTAATTCCTCAAATAGCAACCATTTCAGGGGTCTTGGCAGGGTATTCCAAGGAGGAACACAACCCTTGTTCCAAGGTCATTTCAAGGCTGGTTTGATATTGGAGATCAAGGTCTCCCCCCAAGCCTCTCGAAGTGAGCCTTATGGGATTTCATTACTATTCTTTTCTAAAACTGTTTTGACCTTTTTCTTGTTTCTTTTTCTCTCTCACACACCAATCTTGCCTCTGTCCTACCTTCCTAATATGCACTAGAGCTGATTAATATGGAAATAACCCCAAGTGAAGTAATTCCTGTCTTTGGGAAAAGGAGGGAAACATCACAAAAGAGTAACCAGGCAAAGAACAGTTATCACTTTTAAATTATCCTATGCAACTCTGAAGTTTTCAGACCTGGAGACCTGCAGACACCCACATATTTTGCAAAGCAAAATACCAGCACAGAGAAACTCAGCTCGTTGCTGCCAGGCTGCATTTTGGGAAGCTTCAGCCACCCCTCCAGGCCCTGCAGTCCAGAAGCTGAAGACTGATCTAGTAACTTCCTAAAAAAGCTGTGCCAGATGATAAAGACCAACAAATGACCTAATGCTTATTTTATTCTGGGTGCTGGAGAAGTTTACACACCATAGGTACACAGCCCTGACTTGGAAGCTGTCACCCAACCACCAGATGGATTTTAAAGGAGCTTAAGAAACCATTCATCTAGCAAACAATTGTAAAACCTCAACTTATTTCTTACAGAAAGAGGCATATAAGTACAGGAAACTCGATTCAGGCCTTTGCATGGCTCTTCAGGAGGCATCCAAGTGACACCCTCAGATCAAAGATGAAGCTTAGGAAAGAAAGAAACTTATGTCTCCTTTTGTACTTTAGTCATGCTTGGATTACCAACAGATTTTATTCTGTAATGGACAGGAAGTTGAATTTGGGTATAAAAAAATATTCAAAAGAAGCTGGGTGTGCCATCCCTACGGTCCTGATGAAGAAAGAGACTTCATCATATGCTTAATTATAAGCACTTGAGCAGTTGTACTAACTTCACTGAATCTGGATGCAGATGTTAATCATTCTCTGAAGCTCATATTCAGTGCTCCTCTCATTATTAAACTACAAAATATGTTAATTTAAATAAATCAGATCACTGCCATAAGAATTTTTAAAAAAAGGAAGTTTCATTTCAATGTTGAAAAATAAGGAGTTAAACTGTGTTTTGATACATAAAACAAATGCTACTTTACAGTTCATTGTGTCCCAATATATTTCAACACCAACCCCAAAATAAACAGGTAAAAAAAAGTACAAACATCATTCTGCCTGCCAAACAATTTCTAGGCAGCTTTGAAGAGCATATATTGATTTTGAAAGGTTGATAAACACTTTTTAAAGGAGAAACTTAGAAAACAGAAGACAGAGTAAACAACTCAGAAACCAAAATCCAACTTGTACTGTGCAACTCATCTCTTTAAAGTATTTACACCATGTGAACATTTTTGCCTTCATGAAACTCTGCTGTTAATTATCTGGCTGTCTAAAAAGGTAACACCCAGTGTCAGGTGATTGGCTTAAGAGCCGCTGACTAATTTGGGTCAGGAAGATTGGTATGAGTAAATGTTCAAGTGCACACAAAAAAATCAGCAAAACCTAACTGAATGTCAACAAAATGAACCAATAAGTGAGGCACTGTGCAAATGGGCAAATGTTTGTTCTACTGCACAACAAAATGAATGACCTGAAACCCTCACTTGATACCACGATGGTCAGATACGTATTGGAAATTCAATTTAAGGTGTGTTTTAAGTTATGAAATGAATGGATTTCTGTATGGATGCAAGCCTGGCTTCTGGTTATACTTTATGCTCTTCGCAATCAACATCAGGTTTCACTTATATTTAAATGAGAGAGCTATTTTAACATCTTGGCAATATAGCTGTACATCTTCTGTGGAGCCAGAGATATCTGAAACCACAGTATGAGAGCTGTGGTTTGCAGTATTGGGTTCCACATTAGGAAATTCAAATTAAGGATATGACTCAAATTCTGAGCAAACTCCATATTTAAATAAAACATGAATCTGCTCTCTTTATGTTTGATATCCATCAAGTATAAAAATCTAGCATATATAGGACAATGATCACCAACAAAATAAAAATATCAATGACAAGCTATTAAAATGCTTCAGCATCTTGGTTAAAAACAAACTAATCTGTAAATTATTAAAAAATTATGAGACCAGTGCATGGCTAGCACTAAGAAGTTTGGGTTAGTAACAAATAGCTATAACTAATGTCTAAGACTATATCATATTTGTTCTGACAAAAAGCAGCACGAATACAAACCTTCTCTTTATCATACATATGCAGGAGAAGCCACGTCTGTCTTGTCTTTTGAAACTTCCATTCTTCTGGGTTTTTAGACCAGCTGTAGAAAATTAGGAAAAAAAAAATGCTTAAACTGTGATATCAAAACAGTCTTTATTTAGAAAATATTCCCTAAAATTTTTCCAAGTGACTTTGTATGCACGACACAGAGTTTCGTGGCACTGTGGGACACAGATACTGGCACACATTTTGTACAAGGCCACCTGGCTTCTGTGCAAAAAAAAAATTCTAGGAAGATATCACAGCCAAGAAGGTTAGAAATTTTCCTTGGAAAGCAGTGGTTCCTTGAACTTAAATATCAAACCCCATCCCCCAGCTTTGGGCTGTCCTTTATGAGAGGTCATTGTCCTCATCTGACCAGGACAACTGAGCACCCCAAACCTTTACCCCTGCTGCAGGGCTGAGTATCTGGGCAGGTGGAGGAGACAGGAATCAAGTTTGGGTTTCAGAAAGTTACTATTTCACAGTTCACTGAAATCTATATGAAATTAAGCAGCCTCTGAAGGACTGGAAGGAGAGACTTGTGCTACAAAGGTCACCTCGGCAACGGCTGCAGCCCATCACAGATGGCACTGCTAGAGCAGACAAAATTCATCCTTCAGGAGCAAATGTTTTAAGGCTTGGGCTTGTCTAAATGTGTGACTTAAATATTTATATTTATAGGCTACAAAAAAATGGGGGGGGGGATTATGTCTCTCTCTCATGAGGAATACTTGAATACTGTTAAAAGTGAGAGGGTGAGCAAATGATTAACATCTGCAAATGTTCTTTGGCTGTTTAGCAAAGACATTGTCAATATGCAAAATTTTAGCTGGATTAAAATAGCACATCTTGAACATGTTTTTAAATCTGGTATATTCTGGTTTAGATGATGAAAGAGGCATTTATTTCTATAAAAAAATGAGCAAACCAGTAAATCTTGCTATAAAATGAAGACTACTTCTTAAATTTGCGGGCTTGAAAATTAGTATTGCAACACGAAAAAAGTCTGACAGTACACTAAAGTATCATTTGAAAAGAAAGAAAAAAAATGTAAGGATAAAATCCAGAAACTTTCACATTTATTTGATTTTTCTCTAAAGAAAAGTAGGTCTTCAGAGCATGCAAGATGCCATTAATGTTCCAGCTTGTTTTACACAGCAATAGAGAGCATAGAAATCAGTTGAAAAGCCAGCTGGGTAGGAGAATTAGTATTGTTTAAACACTGTCAAGTCTAATAAAGCAAAAGAGTCCTCATCTTTGGTGAATGCTGCACCAGCAAATACATTGTTCAGTCAATTCAATGAAAGAGAAAAAAATGAGACAACAAATTTGTATAGAAAGGTTTCATGGAAGCCTCTGAAGAAAATCTAAAGAAAAAGATTATTGTCTTGATGTAGAAATTCAAGATAAAGAAAAAGAACTCATTAGGGTTATAAACATAATAAAATAGCTTATAATCAAAATATAAGGTGGAAATGAAGACAATTAACGGTAAACCAGGAAGGACAGACAAAACACTTATAACCAATAAATCATCCTTTACATGCTTGAGTTAAACCAACAGATGAGCTGATTTAGAGGCTTCTTTTGGAACACTGACAACAAATAGGCAGAAGTTTGCTAAACCAATATTGCACAAAAGCAGGAGGCCAAAAAGCTGACTGAAAATGTTACCGAGTTAAATAAAAAGCTATTATTATGGTGAAACCATCCCTTCTCCCACCACCACCAGGCTAGAAACCACAGTGCTTGCAAAATGAAACTGCACAACCCTTGGTGTCACTTGTCTTTGCAGCAAGGTGCCCAAGTGGACAACAAATGGCACCACCTGAAGTGTGAGGAGCCAACAGAGAATGAAGTAAAAAAGGCTTTTCTTGTGGGTGCAGTTTGTGGGGCCAACAACAACCTGCTTGTCTGTACCCACCTGCTCTGTCTGCCAGGCAAACGCAGCAACTCCTACCTGAGAAACTGGGACCACTGCTAGACATCCTTCAAAACAGACAAAATAAAGCCATGACAGTGCTTGCTGATTCTCTAGCCTGCTCTTTTATGAGGTTCATCCTCAAGAAGAAGAAAGTTTAAAATTCTTTTCTATGTAAAAAAAAAAAAGCCTGGAAACAGATCACATGATAGTCTTTGCGAGGTGACCAGAACAAGCTGAGTGAGAGATCTGTGACTGCATCCCAGGAAAACAGTCCCTGTGCTAACAAAAACCTTTAACATATGTTTGTATTTCTCTAAACCATTCTATGTATTGCAACCTCTGTGATGATATCCATTGGTCGGACACACCACAGAGTACTCTGAACCTTCTACTCTCTGCTAATTTTATGTTTCTATCACATTTCTATCTGAGTACTGCTGGCATTAAAACTTGAAAAATACAGCCTGATTTCACTTAATCTCCTATAAAACTATAGGATGTTAAAATACCTTTATTACCTAGTTTATAAACAATTGAGACCAACAAATGAGTGCACTATGAGGTTAATTGCTCTTATTAACCTATTACCAAAACCATATGCTCTCTTCTACGTGTTAAGGCGAGTCGTTGTACTCCTGCATCCAAGATTCCATATGGACTTTCACTCCTGTGAATTCTCTTGTAGAAACAAACAAAAGTTTTAGTTTGTCTTCCTGAAAGGTTCTGCTCTATATACACCACAATAATTCATATAAACAACAAATACTTTAACATAATCAACTGCAGAAAGTACATGTATGTCCTTTAGGGCTCCAGAGCCTCACAAGACATTTCTTTTGTTTCGTGATCTGTCCTATTAGAATCAAACACTAAATTATTACAATAAGAAAAAACAGTATTTTCCTTAATAGCTGTAGGCATACTTGTATTTTCAGAAAATACTCCTAAGTTTTTAACTGGTACACCAACCGTGGCTGTATCAGCAACTCCTATTTCTTCCCCCTCAGGAAAATGGTCCTTCTCTTGACCCAAATTCCTATCAAACTGTGGGCAAAACACTCCTGATAATGGGTGCACAATCTTTAATGCAGATAGCACGACAGCTGCTCCCCCCAACAGTTATTAAAATAAAACTTTTCCACTGATTCCTATGATTACGACAGCTTTTTCCTACTCCTGTGACAGCATTAAAATCTACGGAAAGTATCACTCCATGGCAAAGTGAGAGGAGTATCTCTTTTTATCGGGATGACATCATTAGTACATTTTTAGAAAAGCTCAACTTTTAAACTAGAGAAGTTAAACCCTTGCAACACATGAGAGGTCTCATTTTGCTGTTTACATGCAGATAAGCTTCCTTGACATATTACAGCAGGAGAAAAGGCTTTTCCTTTGAGTGATCAAATATACAGAGCAAGAACAACCACGCTACAGTTAAACCCTCTCTTTTTATAGACAATCACAACCTCTTCCACAGTTTGAATTCATTTGGTACCTTCTAGAATTATCTGCGTCAGGCTCTAACACAAACTATGGAATTGGATGAAAAATATACATGTGTAAAACATGCATTTTTCCAGTGTGCCTCAGGCTAATTTTCAATATATTGTACAAACACTAATTGCCTTCTTTACACAGCTAATGTTTGAATCTTTCTCATGAGCTCCAGCTCATTGAAAAAACACATTGGTTGACTTTAGTTAAAGAGAACTTAAATGTTTGTGCAAATGATCTTCCTAAATGGCTTTGAAACCGAATAGACGGAGGAAATGAATCAAATAAATCAAGCAGCTTAGGAAATTTTACATTTGGGCTTTTGTTTTTTAGCAGGAGAGTCTCATGTAGAAAAGCTGCCCAAGATTCTCACTAGTATATCTCATAAATGACTTCTAATGTCTACAGCCATCTCCCATAAATCCATTCCCAAAACATGGGAATTCAGGCAGTGTAAGCAGGCAAACAGAAGGCAACTGGTAGCGTGCAGGGCAGAGCTCTCGCTGGGGTGTCCGGGGAGAAGGAGATGGGGAAGGGAAAGCAGCAAATTGGTTCCAGAAACACAGTATGAGAAAAACATTATTGTTACAAATTGGATTCAGGAAGTCAACACAATGCATCTGCTGAGACTACTGGCCAGGACAAAACCTACAGAGCTGTCACAACTGGCAAATAATGACTGAGTGCAGAAAAGCTCTGTGCTGAGAACCAACCATTTTATGGATTCGGCTTGAAAAAATTATTGGGTAGGAGATAAGTCTCAAGAAACCAGGAGGACAAACAGGGATGTGGCTGACACCTCCTGGAGCACAGGAGAGCACTGCTGCATGCCAGATGCAAGGACACGTAGCCCCACACATATCCACTGCTCCACACGAGTGCCCCCAGCAGCACAGCCCAGCCTGGATACACCTTTCAGCCTGGGTGCCTATCCAAGGAAAAGCAGATTGCCACCAAATTTGGATTTCTCCAGCAGACAGCCCAGGTTTAGCATCAGGGAATTAACTTGAAAGGTTTCTCCAGCCCTGAGGACCAGCTCAGAGCACAGCCTCCTGCTAGTCCCCTGTGATTTATCCCATGCCTGACATTCCCAAGGTTCCCTCAAAGGAGGAACAGAGCCATGGGTCTGGCCCACTGCACCAAAGTCGGGGCTTACACTGAAAAGATCAATATAGAAAATGTTAAAAGCAGCATTCTACATCACTACACAAAAATGGTCACATTGTTCCCACCTCATTCATCTGGGCTCTTTTCTGTTCTATTATTCACCACCCTGCAACCTGTCCTTAAGGATCACCTGTGCTCTTCTACAAACCCCCCAAGGAAGGCTGGAGTTATGGCACACAATCAAGGCTTGCAGGAATCAGGTTAGGTGCCTTATTCCCCAAACTCTCTGCAAACAGCATCATTTCTGAGCTCACTGCCCTACCCGTAAAATGTGTATAACAGGTGTTTCCTCAATACAGAACAACCATTCTCCAAAAAGTCCCTTAAAGGTATTTAAAGCCTTGCTGAAACACTTGGCACTCAAGGGATCTGCTGGAATATTTCACAGTGCAATGCACACAACAGCAGCCCCTTTAAAACCCCATGCACTGGTGTTTAAGGCAACTCACTGCCCTTATAAGGCCCGAATTTGGAAACTCTGAATGCTGTTATCAGGTCAGTCCAGAGGTGAGCCCAATGCACATATGGCCAACAGGTGAGCAGGGAACACTGCACCTCAAAGAGGCTCCCTGGAACCACTGAAAGCAGCATGGAGGGAGCAAAAATTTGGCAGAAGCTCACTCTTGTGGGAGAAGAGCCATTTTTATATGGATATATAAAAAATATATGGATGTGGATGGAAGTTTAACATATGCCCTACAGTGCACATAGCGAAGCAGGAATAAGAATTTTTTTCTTCAGTTATAACGCATATAATTATTTAAAGGGAAATGTAAAAGTGTTTATTTTTATCGGGGGTATTCAGAGTTTCTTCCATTTCTCTCAGGGGCATTTAAAATGGATTTACTTTTACAAAGATGTTTTTTGAAAAGTCTGGTTTTCCACACTAAACTGCATGCCCAGAAAGCTGCCTCGTGGTGAACTTCATTGCTCAATCCAATGTAAGAAGAATTCTCAGTTCAAATGCATGTGATGCTGATTTGTGCATGGTGCTGATGTCCTCATTTGGAAAGCATAGCCAAAATTTAAATTCTAAATAGATTTTCAGAGACTAGACTGGAACAGCTGTAGTTAAAATCCTGGAAGCACAGACCTGTGGCAAGACCCAATACTGGGCATAAGAGACAACTGTAGCCTTTAAGTGTGTTTTTCTCATGTTATGGATGAATCTGTTTATTTCCCAACTCCAATTCCTGGAGAAAGTTAATATATTTATGCTGATATTCTCAAATCCAGTTTGGAATCTAACTAAATTATGACTCAGATAAAGGTTTTTCTTTTTTTCCTGGAAGAGAGAAAAGACACTAATGGAGCTCATTTGCCAAAAGAAAACTTTCTAAAATTGTCAACAGATTTTAGAATCAGTGCCACATTTTTGGTTGAAAATCCTGGCACCGTTTTTCAATCTGTGGTTTAAAAACATTTTTTAATATATTCTTCCATCTGGTTTAGACACAGTATAATAACTATAGACTTGTGAAAAGGCAAGAGGAGGAAGATTTTTTTTTTTTAATTTAGGAATCACATATGCAGGAAAAAATAAATGTGCTTTTAAGTGTCCCAGTTTCATCCTGATGTCCAGTATTAGGACAGATTGTATCTGATTGTATGTGTACAGCCAACAGGTCACAGGATTTTCTTAGAAAGTATTTATAAAGTGAAAGGAAGGGGCCTTTGTGCCATAAAGCCAAGCTTTGATTAAATCTACATAAAATGTTTATGGCAGCTTATCTTTTATTCTACCTACTTTTATCACTTGCCATTATTTGTAATGTTTTATGTGATGTTTGCATCCTGCAGCTTCAGCCGAGCTAGAAATCCTCTTCCTCCCCCACCACAGGCTCTGTTCAAACGCAACATGAGACGTTCCCTTGAAGAGCTTCAAGTATAAACAGATGAGACAGATGACTGGTGGGAAGAAAAGTTGACCCAGAAAATTGTAACAATGCCTCAAAACCATGCAGCAGGTCGTGAGGAGAGCTCCTGCCTCTCACATCTGGAACAAAACACGTGGGGTGCATCACTGTGGTTCAGCTTCTCATAGACCCCAACCTACCTGCAAATGCCAGCAGCATTCCACTGGGGGAAAAAAAAACCTTTATAATTTCTTTAAAAATTATCTTCCTGGTACAGTTATTTAGTTGCTGGTAATCTGCATTAGGCCACCTGCAGCAAAATCGCATTTTGATTTGAAAAAAAAATAAATATAGCAGTAATAACATGATGAGAACTTGCTGTTGTTTTCAGTAATAACCAAAAGGTCAGGCTTGAAAGCCCACAGCTACTATTACTGTATTTCTAAGCTAAATGTGCTTTTAATTTTACATACATTCATAAAAAGAACACAAAGCAGGAGTTGAATTATCACAGAAGAAGAATAAAAAATAGAATTGGAGCCCTTCACAGCCAATCTGTTCTGCTCCTGCAAGGAATATACAACCAAGTGCTATCCCAAAGTCCCATCTCCTCTCCAGATGTCCATCTTTTCTTGCACTTAATTCTGGTCACACTGATGCCTGAACCAGAAATAAGGGAAAGGGAAAATGAAAACAACTGTTATGCCTCCCTCCCATGAAGAACATCCTGGGGGGTACGAGGAGATAAAGAGGGCCCCACACTCTGTATGAAAATCATGTAAGGAGCCAGCTGCACGTAAAATCCTTTCCAAAAGTTGGCACAAGTCCATTTATATAAATGCTTTCTGAAGATCGGATGAGGGATATACTACCAGACCCAGAAAAATATTGTCAATTCTCTTCTCCCCTACTGTTACACCAAAAAATCTCCAACAGTGGTCCAGAACACTCCTGCAAAGGCACAGATTCAAGCTGAGTAGCTCACTTTCACTGCTTTTTAAATTTTAAATCAGCTCCTAAAACTTTAAAGGTTCAAACAAACAACAAAACAAAACACCACACCACCACAAAAAACAAAACAAAACAAAACAAAAACCAAACCCCCACACTTTTGGGTTTTATTAATAAAACACAAGAAGTGTATGAAAATATCATGTTTTTCCATGTATTGATGATAAAAAAAAAATGCTGGAAGAGAAACAACCCTAAAAAGGGACAAAATCAGTATCAAGATCAACCTAAAAGCATTCAGCAGTTCATAGCCCACTCACATTTTTTTTTTTATTTAGCTGAGATACTCAGCTATCTCTCACTGCATAATAAAATCTGCTGTCACACCAAGGTGTTTAGGACAGTGTAAGATTGTCCTCTTCTAATACCCTGTGGCATGTGTTGCACTACTAAGATTTTAAGTAATCTATGCTTAAAGAAATAGATCTGCCAACTCTTGCTTCCTGCAGATGGCTCTCATTCCAATTCAATTTCACTCATATAAAAGTAATTACTGATACCTTTTTAGGCATCATCATATTAATAAATGTGCAAAGGAGGAGACAAGTTTTATTAAGGATCTAGTTTTATTATTTCAAAAATATCTCTTGTTATTCTGACTCTGGTTAGGAAGCCTTGACAGCTCCCTGGAGCTAATTGATTAATAATCATTGCCAACTGCATTTTAAATTTTAATTCTGGCTTTGGCTGACTAGTCTAAATGATTCCCTAGAGCTACGAAACTCCTCACCACTACTACGAGTATTTGGGCACCAGATGAATAGTCTGAATGTGTTTGAGGAAGTGAGTAGTGGTGTTAATTCTCCCAGATCTGAGTTTTATGATACAGAGAAAACAGAAACTTCTGCGTTTCTGCCATGTCAAGAACCTAAACTGAATGGAAGAAGATGGGTGAGCACAAAATACCTTTTCTCAAAGCCAGAAGGAGGGTTAAGGATGGGATGCCTGGGCTTGGAGCCAGGAGTGAGGCAAGGAGTTTGGAGAGCCAGGGGAGAGCAGACTTCAGAAGCCAGGAGAAAAAGCTCCCTCAATGCAACCTTACTACAAATGAGAGATTCCCAAAATCAAGTAAACAACCCCTGCCATCTGCTTTTAGTTAAAAAATATCAAGAGGTAGTTTGTTGTAATACTTATTTTAATTATTCTGGTTTTATTTGACCTGAACGGTGCCAAATTCTCCCCCAAGACAAATGGAAAAGATCAAAGTGCTCATGTGAAGCTTCGAGCACTTCAGTGAGGATTGAAGATGTCTCCTCACTGTCAGGATCCACTCCTGAAGCAGACTGGTCTGTCATTAAAGACCTCTGAATCTCCCTAATATATCTCACAAGGTTTCTGAAAGTAATATCAGATGAAATAATATATTAAAGCTGCTTAATTATTCAATTAGATGCAATCCCTTTTGTAAAATACTATGGAAGGATGAAAGCCAGATCTCAGCGATAAATATCTAATGGCTACATTTAATAAACTGTTAAGAAAATTTCATTTATACTAAATTTTATTTTACTGGAAATGAGTTATTAAAAAAGGAGACATTAAATTTTCTTAACCAGGTTTGAAAATCAAGATGTTATTTTATGGGAAAGAGAATCAGAAAAAGAAACCTTAATTATTTTTACCTTAATATGTGTAATCTAGTTTTCCTCATCTGAGGAAGCACTTTACAGTCCAGCAGTTAATTACTGCTGATACAACTTTCAGTTGACAATTTATATTGAAAATGACAATTTACATGTGAAAGATTACAAGAAGTTTTAACCATCCTGTTGATATAATTATCAGTAAATAAAAGCAAATTATATTTTGAAAAAAAAAATAAATTCACCAAGAATGCAATGGAAGTCTGAGGAGGCATATAAGTCATCTTAAGTGCCACCATACATCCTGGGAATTTTTGTTCCTAGTTTTATCAGTAGCAATGAAGTGGAATAAAGCTGTTCTGGTCACCTGCAGCAATACAAGGAAGGACACCCTGATGCCTTAGGTTTTAACTTTTATATTTTTCCAATCCTGTACTGCCCAGTGTAACTCTGAAGTTTCCTGTAGCTCATTAAGTGCTGTTCTCTTATGCTAAAATAGACATAACAAAACCTCTTTAGCTTGCTCTCCAAGGACACCCAAACCAAGAACTGTAAACATTCATCTTGGGGAGAGGGAGGCAAGCTTGGGCAAATTCCATCCTTGGCTGGGTTCTGCTTGGGGAATTGATGCTGATATCAAAGTGGGAAGAACTCGTGAGCTGTCCTTGTCCATGTTGGGATGCACTGAGGCAGGAGCCTCTGGAGCCCACAATGTGCACCTGAAGGCCTTTCCAATCAATCCTTCCTTTATTCCTGTCTGGTCTCTGTTTCTAGGGAGCCTTTTAAGACATCAACCCCAACCACAGAAGACAGAACCTCTCCCAAGACAGCTATGGAAAGGTTTGGAATATTAATCCATTAGCCTTGCATGCCCACCAGTGGCCTTCAGGACTGCCTTGAGACACCACTACAGGACAAAATCCATGCAAACTTCACTTTCCAAATGAGCAATTGAGGAAAATCCTGCAGGTCTGCTGGGAGCAGACATCGGCACAGGGCCAAAGACAACAGAGCTTGTGCTCAGGTGAGAGGAAGGTTATGTCTACTTTCCCTCATGTCACTTGCCTGAAAGGAGACCTTTGGTCAGTACAGGGACTTTGGTGAGTCACAAACTTCATCACTGTTTAATTTATCACCTGAAAAATGGGGTAACATATCACTTTCTCAAAAACTGTCATAATGAGAGTAAATAAATCAGCGTCAAAATAATTTTCATTTATTTATCAAAACACAGTTGTGATGTGCTAGCAGGAAATGTACTATGGAAAAGCAAATTATCAGTACTGTGGTGGGGAGAAAATAAAGACAGTATGGTCTTAAAAAAACATATAAAAATCCCTTTAAAGATGGGGCTGAGCAGAAAGGTATTTTTCAGTTGATCCTGTAAATGACAGATGTCAGATGAAAGGATTTGTGAATTCATGTTAATGATGTTATTAAATACAGAATTTCCATATGAGAATGCTTGAACAAAATGCCCAAGTAAATATTTTGACAGCTTTGTTTCACACTGAAAAAATTGTAGAAGTGCAAAGAGACAGAAGGCTCCAAAGCAAATCACTCTGCAGCTTTTACTGAAATATGCTTTGAGAGGTGTACTTCTGACCTTCCATAAAATTAATTCAAAGATTTAGAAAGACAAATAATTTGATTTAGAACCATAAAGCAGGATTAGAGTTCCCTATTCTATTTTTCTTTTTCAGTTAAATTTAGTGGCCATTTATGGTTATGAAAATTAGAAAAAAAATCTCTTTCCTCTGCATAAACTAAATAGGACAATGAGAAGATTCTGAAAGATGGAACAGCTACTGACTCTAAGATAAATTTAGCATGGACCTGAGCTTCCTCTGCTTTCTCCACTCAAGCCATACATTAGTGCTAATCAAAGGGGTAAGAAAGCTACTCCAAAACCATTCCGTAGAGAAAAGCAGTTTGTACAGGATAATATTAATAGCTAAACCATTAAAAGGTTTGGTTCAGGAACGTTGTGTTAGTCCAGCTGCTTTTCCAAAGCTCAGTTGAATGAGTTGCATCACAAGCATTTACTAATTTATCTGGAAAATCATGCAATCATTGATGTTTCTAAAACTTACTTCTGAATGAGTTGAAAATACCACAGAAACACTTGCAACATTTCAGAACTTCCAGGTATAACTAAGCTTAAAAATCTTAGAACCTGACATATCAGAATCTCCCAAACAACTGTTTTGTCTCTAGAAAACAGAGCTGCTTAAACAACAAGCTGGAAATGGCAAAACACATCCAGAAATATTTGTAAGTAGCTAGGATCTTCACAATTCAATCCACGACTATGGAGAGGACTTGCTAGCAATTCTTAGACTGAAATTATTTTACAAAGTAATTTTATCCATCTGGAGCGTTTCCAGGATAGTATTACAGATACCCATAATATATTGCTAAGGTTTGTTTTCTTCCCAGAAATTCTTGGTAAAAATAGCTAAGATTGGCTCTGAGCCACTTAAAAGAGGTTTTTTTGTTGTTGTTCTTTCTTTTGGTTGCTGTTTTTAGAATTGTATAGTAAATGATACTATTATTTGTCAGCATTACCTTGAACTGACAAGTTTATCTTCAGCAGCAGCTCAAGAAGCCTGGGTGCCTGCTCTGGCTCTGGAAATGGTGTCACTTATAAATCAGCACCATGCAGTGCCTGAGCTCTGCAGAGAGCCACAACTCCTTAATCCAGGCTCATCTGAGTGTTAACCTGGTTATTCAGTTTCCAGACCCAAGTGTTCCTGCTCCTTCCTCTGTTCAGTGCCAGTGCAGGCATCTCTTTAACCATCTGCATTGCAAAACTGGATTTGAATGGAAGAGCAAAAGAGCTTTTTTTTTTGGTCTGCACTCTTCACACAAAGTTTGGCTCGCTCACTGTGGATAGCTGCAGTATTTATAAGTGGAAAAAGACCAGAGATCTAGATAAGGAACAGTAATCTGCATGATCTCACTAAATTAAGAGCAAGATATTCATGTGCATCTTGTAAAGCAGTGAAATTGTTGTATTAATACCATAAAAAGCAGCTAAGCCAGCAAGAAGTTAATAACAGTTTAAAGCCATTTCTGCACAATCTGACATCCTGTGGATATCACGTGGGGGTTGGAAAAACACTGGCACATCTCCAGTACATATCTACATATCACTTGCCATCAAGATGCAGAAAAGTGAATCCAGAAGTCAATGACTCTATCACAGGGAATGAAAATCATCGACTCAGGCTGCCACCAGACATCTTGATTAAACAGGCTGAAGCTGTATGGTGCTGTTACTGAGACTGTAATGTCACAGTCCCAGAATCCTAAATGCACAGTTTGAATAATCAGATGATAATGAGAACACCAGCACCTGGAAATGGGTGTCATAGAGCCAACTCTGAAATGGGAGCATGTCTGACTTGCTGCAGCCAGGCTGAAGCAGGGTAAGAAACCCTGAAAAATGTATTATGGCTATGGAGGCATGTTCATGCCAACACTGTCATTACAAAACTCAGTAATTTGAGGGGCAAAAAAAAAAAAAAAAAGAAAACATGCTTATTGTTCAGAAAATTCAATGTGAAATCTCAACATTCTATGGCTCAAAGATGAATCCAATGCTGTTGCCCACAGAGCAAAGCCAGAGTGACAGGGAGCAGGGAGGAATCGCAGACTCTCAGTCCCTTCTTCGTGGAGCTGGAAGGCAGCTCCAGTAAAACCACTTCTGTTTCCAGGTGTGGCATTTCCAGACGGATCACAGGCACGGGAGTTCAAAGAAGAGCAAAAGAGCACATCAGGGTCTGGAAGGAGCAGTAGCAGATGAAGGGTCATGGATGTGCTGCTTCACTAGAGGGACAGTGAGACTGAGAAACCCAACACAGCCACAGGAAGGATGTAAACACCAGGATGGGAGAAATTATTTACAAACTGTGGGGCAGAACAATGATTTTAAAAACCTTGCTTAATAACGGGTCCAACACAGCAGAACAATTTTTCTGCTTCATATACCCTACCAGCAAGCTTTGTCTTCTGCAGAAGATAATCTACTTGAGCACGATAACAGAATAGCTCTAAGCAGCACAAAATCTGTGGAGTGAATACACCCCCTCCACCTACCCCCACCAGAATAACTGCTGGCTCACCGGCACCCTAAAAATAGGAAAGGTGTGGGCATTGCAACAGAGAGCTTTATAGAGTTTGTGAGTAATGTCAGGGCTGCTAGGGAACTGCAAACAAACTGGGGTGGCTTCATCAGATGCCACTGAATGTAAGTGTAATGAAGTTACACAAGGGAGTGTAGGATAATGATAAGGTAACTCACTCTTAGCAAGCTGAGACTCCTTTGCCACAAATAGGGACAGTGGCTGCCTTTAAAATGAGGAAGATCTGCCCAACTATTAACATCAAATGGAAAACTTGCAGCTTTACAGACACACTGATTTAGGTCAAGGAGAGGAATCCCACTTAGAGGCAGGTCAGGCCCTTGTAGAAATTAAAAGCCAAGCATTATAGAAACTTGGAGAAGTGCTAAAACAAATTCACTGATCTCGAGAGTATTAGGGAAAGTGCAAGCCTTTGAAATCAGATAGCAGCAAGTGCCTGCCCAAGTTCATATAAAACAGCCACAGAAGAACTCCAAATGCAAATTTATCCTGTATCTGACTCTGGATTCATGAGGCTTCTTATGGAACTAATAAATATGACAAATTATTAGATTAATTACATTTATAGTTAATGCTTGCCCCAGAACCTTTAAAAAGAGCCCTGGGATTATTAAAGCAAAACTATTCCCCTTCACTGTTCCTCTAATCTCTGAGGAAATGCTGCTCTTTCAAGACACCTTAAAGCCTCAGTTTTTGAAGGGAATTCAGGAATGCTGCTGTGTCTAATTACAATCCTTTCTCTTAAGTTCACACACTATTTTTGTTACTGGCTAATTGAGATTCATCACTAGAGCAGTTCTCCAGTGTTTTATGAACTTCAAGGTACCTGAAGAGCTTAGATATATGCTGCACCTCCAATGAGGAAGAAAAATCTCCATCCTGGAGAGTGGGGGAAGGAGAAATGCCACTAAATGCTAATGTCAGTTGCTATCCAACCCAAGGAGTCAGTCTCTGGAAGGAAAAAGAAAACCTGTGTAGGTTTAGATTTCTAATGCATCAGTTACTCTTAATATCTAAAAGCTTAAGTTGCTGATGGTGAAACATCAACACCAGTGCCAAGTTTGAAATTAATACCAATTTAGGCCAGCAGCAATGAGAATGACTTAAATTCAGAATCATGCATCAAAAGCCATCGCTGACCATGGCTAAAAAAGTAACCTGGGAGAAATAAAACAGCTTCAAAATGTTATGAATCAACAAGGGAAACGAAATGAGACACAAGCCCACTCGAGGTACTTCAAAATTAGAAACTGGTTTTCAACATTAATGAGCATGGTTGTGTTTGTGCAGAAGCTCCTCCAACAGGGTCACCTGCCCCAGGTGGGGTTGGATGAATGGGTTTGTGATTTCCTGAAGGGCCACCATCATCTGAGCTGTTTGGCCACAAATCTCAAATGTTGCTGCTCACTTTACAGCCCAGCACCAGCCTCTCCTTGTCCCTTCAAAAATCAGAAACTCCTGAGTGAACAACTAATCTACCTCTTGATTCCCTTCTCCAGATGGCCTCTAGTCCAGAACGTGTAAAAACCTGATATACTTTCTACATGTTATTTCTATTTCTCTATCTATATAACTTATGGCATATATTAAAAAATATCAAACTATAAAAATAAATGCTTCCAGCAACAGCCCTCAGATTTCTGTGCTCTTTGAAAGGAAGGACAACAACATTTCAGCTTTAAAATCTCCCAGGCTTGGTACTGTTTGTAATAAAGTTTGACTGAGGACCAGGATCTGTTTCCATTCTGCAAACCCAGCAGATAAACAACTGCCCTGGGCTGTCCAGGGCTGTCAGCAGTGCTGCCACCACACTCAGCAAAAACCACCTTGGGATCTGCAGAGTCAGATGATTTCCCCACACCATGGGAAATTCTGCCTGTCTCTCACTTTTGTGTTTCTGTAACATGCCCTTGGTTTGTATTATCCTAAAAGCATCTCTTTACTTTAAAGAAATCTCTGACATTTTCTGAAGCTTGCCTGAATTCAAATTAGGCAATGAGAAAAACAAGATCTATATAAAGAAAAGTGACATATACTACCAGTAAGACATAAATAATTTTTTTGTAAATTGTACTTCAGCACCCTATTTTTCAAAATTTAGCACATGACAAATAGTATTGCAAGACTTAAATAATTCACAGCACACATCCAGATAATATTATCTATTATTTCTACTTCAGATGATATCAACCTTGTAATTTCACATTCTTTTAGTGAGGTCTTTTCAGATCTCTCTCTATTCCTTTGATGGGTGATGGAGAAATCCATATGTGCAGATCCATACGGCAGTGAACTTTCCAAGCCAAACACAAGAACAGCAGCTTCTAGGAGAGGGTGGCTTGCCAAGACAAACAAGTTCTGCCAACATTTTAACACCACAGAAGGTCAGTCAGGTTATAATTAAACCTAATTACCATTCTCAAGAATTGCAACATCTTTTCCCTTGAAGTCACTGAATGCTCAGAAAAGGATGAATTTTTATTCTACGTTTTCGAAGAATCACAGTAATAAGACAATCTAATATTCCCTTTAAATCTGACTCATAACTTACTCATCATAAAGAAACAAGGCACGTCATCATTAAAAGGAAGAGATTTGAGCACTTTATTTAGCCACTAATACTTCCTCTCTCCTGCTTTTCCCTGTTCCTCTGCAGTAATTGTACAGAGTTTTTTTCTCTTCTGTTCAGTACCACTCTGGGGTTTTTCCATTATTTCACTTTTTTTTTTTTCCTTTTCAGAGTTTTATAACCTTTCTGCTTCAGCTGCCTACTTTTAATCCTCTCTATATCTTCAGATCTTCCTGCCTGCTCCCTGGGCAAGCTGGGGATCTGACAGCAGTAACTTTTCTCTGCCAACTGCTGCCTTGGAAGAGAACTGTGCTGGGAACCACCTGAACTCAGCTCACCGAGGAAAAGATGAGATAAAAATTGGTGAATCAAAGACTTTTTTTCTCTCCCCCTTTCGTTTTCACACAGGCCAAGAGGAAGTGGGGAGGGGGGAGAACAGGAGGCATTTGGCTGCTTTTCCTCCATCAGGAGTGCAAACCTGGTCATGCTTAGCCTGGTCTTGTTCAAATGAGCAAGGAGCTGAGAATCCTGGGCTATCAAAGTCACCCAGCTCACAGGGGAGACCCTTCAGCTCCCCAGGTACAGTTTGAGCTGGCATCAGCTGCTGTTGCATGTGGCCATGTCATGTGCACGGTGAAAAAAGCCTCTCCCAGCTAGGATGCCTTCCAATAAAATGATAATTTGATCCCTCTGGAGACTGGAAAGCATAACTTGTTTTTAGACTCAAACAACAAAACTGGAAAACTGGACGACCTGCTCATCCTGTAGCACACTGTACTGGCAGTGGGGACCCCAGCAGAGGGGGCACACTGATGCCTTAGGTTTTAACTTTTATATTTTTCAAATCCTGTACTGCCCAGTGTAACTCTGAAGTTTCCTGTAGCTTGTTCTGTGCTGTTCTCTTATGCTAAAATAGACATAACAAAACCTCTTTAGCTTGCTCTCCAAGGACACCCAAACCAAGAACTGTAAACCTTCATCTTAGAGAGAGGAGAGCAAGCTTGGGGAAATTCCATCCTTGCCTGGCTTCTGCTTGGGGAATTGATGCTGAGATCAAAGTGGGAAGAACTCGTGAGCTGTCATTGTCCGTGTTGGGATGCACTGAGGCAGGAGCCTCTGGAGCCCAGAGTGTGCCTCTGAAGGCCTTTCCAATCAATCCCTCCTTTATTCCTTTATTCCTGTGTCCTCTCTGTTTCTAGGGAGCCATTTACGGCATCAACACGCTGGCAGTGCTGCCAAAGAGAGGCAGTGCCTCGATGCAGCCCTTGGGGTCCGGCTCCACTGCTGCAGGGCTGCTCTGAAAGCGCCAGGAAGAGCAGGATGCAGGGAGCAGCCCTGCCCTGCACACTGTGTGCCTTATTCCCTCCCATCAATGCTCTCTTCATTAACTCCCCTCGACTGGCAGCATGAGGCACAGCTTTGTGAAAGCCACCTCATGCCTCGTACAGCTGTGCTCTCCTACTGCAAACAAGCCCCTCAATTAATAAAAATGACAGTTTCAGTTATCACATAGTACATTGAGTTCCACCTGTCCTACAGGAGATTCACATGTCATCAGGAGCTCAGGTGCCACTTCACTTACCCACACTTCTGCCACGTAAGGCTTTTACTGTGGGTGGAGCAAAACACAAACCCACAGCACTTGTTTACTTCCAATTATATTAATCTCTCACATCTATAAGATTTACTTATCCTCCCACAGATTGTTCACACCTGTAGCCCTGCAAAAGCACATAGACTGAAATCCTTCACCCACTGAATATGCTGGAGAGCTTGCCATGGGTTTCCAGAACCTGGATTTTTGTTCCCCTTCCCCAGCTGATATATTACTTCTCTGGTTCATTTAAATCCAGTTATTTCTTTTGCAGTCTTACTGTTTAAGACTGTCTGAGGTGTAAGAGGACTAAATTGTTTTTCTATAATTTATAATAATGCAAGATGGTCTGGGCACTTTTGGGGCTAGAATGGTTATCTTTGCTTGGCAGTTCAACATCTTATGACTACCCCTGTTAAGTCTACAAAATTCAAATTGTCTATTGCTATAATAATCTTTCACAACCTATTGCTGCACATACAGCCCATAGAATCTGTATCACAAGACCAAATGACAGAGCTGGTTTTCTATTTCAAGGTAATTTAGTACAGGTTAAGTGAAACTCTAGAATCAAATTAGTACAAGTATAATTTCATATTCTCCCATGTAACAAGGCAAAAATATATACAGGTAACAGTGGACTAACAAGCAAAAGCTCACAGCTTGTTCCTGTACTTTCCAAACCTGAAATCCATTATCTGGAGATCCACCACTTACCAGAACACACACATCAGAAATCAGGCTGAGCAGATGGTTCAAAGCTAACTGTCAATCCATTTGCAGTTCCAAACAGCAGTGAACCACTCCAGCTGTTTTCCAGATCAAAAATATTATTGTCATTTTGCTATCGCTGCATGCTGAGGGTTATGTAACAAAAATGCACATGTCCCTCTGCCTGGAATGCAATTAATTTCCTCCCTTCCCACTGCAAGTGGTAAGTAACAATTCAGACAGTCTGGATGCTTCAGTTTTGAGCATGGGCAGGGATGCAACCCTGGAATTATTCTGCCTGGTGACCCACTATTTGTAACATGCCAGTCTTCTGGAGGTCTTACAGCCAGGGGGTATTTTGCAGTTTGGAAAATAATAAACATAATTTTCCTGTTTATAAGAGGCCTCTTGCTGTCTGTGGGGTACCCTGAGCGCTTCGCTGCAGTTCTTCAGTTTAACCACAGACTCTGCTTTATGCTGGAATTTTAAGTCTTCTAAGTGTGCTAACTGGATGAAGTAATTGCTTCCAATCTGAAATCAGTCACTGTACTTGCTGTACACTTTGGTATGCAAAAATCGGGCATTGTACACTTATAAACTTTAAAATAATGGCAAAATCTCATCTTAATCTACAAAAATCCAAACATTCCACAGGTGGTTAAATTCACAATGCTTAACCATTCCATGGAATTTGCTTATATAAAGAGAACAACTGGAAGTCCTTTGGTTGGAACAGCACACTCAAGCAACAGAACTCATTTTCTCAATGCAATCTTTTTTGCATTGTGCCTTTCATCTCTGTAAGTGCAGCTAAGCCCATGATATTTATATAACAACCAGAAGATCTTCAGGACAGGAGCTTCTTTTCTATACAATATTTGCACCATACTTAACCTCTCTCTGTTGTTGCTGTAATAGAAGTACAATGGGGTGATCAACTGTCCTCCAGGGTGTCAACTGAGATGAAACATTAACTTACTACTTAACTGCAGCAATTTCCTTTAATGTGTTATTGCTTGGTACAGCTTGTTCTGGGTTACTGGTTTACAGCTTACTGCTGTAGGGAGCACCTGCAGTGGTTTTACTGTTCTTACCTGGTTAAATAGGCCAGGGCCCTCTCAGATCCTGATGGCTTTTTGGGCTCCACCTTTTTAATGGAGATTCCAGCTTCCCTCATCAGCTGTTTCTCTTTCTTCTTGCGCTCTTTTTTTAATTTTCTTTCCAGTTTTCTCTTTTCCTCTGGAGTAAGTTCTTCCTCTTCCTCTGCAATAAACTCTTCCTCTTCTTTTGTAGCCTGAAATAATTAACATTTAAATTTTTATCTTTCTGTAGGAAAGTGAACAAAATATGCATAAATGTAATTAAAGGACACAGGTAATATTTAAAACCAGAAGGTTTAGGTTTCATATTTTTACTGTTCACTGTACTTCCATCACCTCTCTGCTCTCCCAGAAATGCAAATGCTGCACTCACAGAGATATGTCAAACTGCCCTCTATAGATGATGATACTGCTCTGAGCACCACAGAAACCTGAGCACTTTCCCCCTATGTATTAAACATAATTTCTAACATTTCTTGTGTGGTTTGTTCTCCCACACTCAGACCTGAGGAGGGTGTGTGAGCAGCAGAGGCTGTTTCATAGCTGATGGAGGATTTGGGTGTTTTTTCAGCCTACACACATTTCAGTGGGAGCTGTACAGTTTCCTTAAGACCCTCCATTTGTGTTTGTTGTGTAACCACACACTTCCCTGGACTGAGAGAACCTCTGTCTGCCATGCAGAGGCTTCATCTGGATTATGCCAAGGGCAAAGATGTGACAACTACCACCTTCATCCAAGACCTCTTGGAGATCCTTTAGCAATCTTGAGGAAACATACACACGATCTTCAATAAACACATACAGATAGATATCTCACAAAGGCTGACATTTCTTTACGTTTGCAGACAAAACAGTTAATTATTCACATGTAAAACTGTATTACCATAAATACATGCATTGGTATATCCCAAATGAAAATAAATATTTCATGTACAGATGAAGAGCTTGAAATAGTTTATCTGACTATAAACACTGAGTTTATCCTGGAAAATCCAGTGTGAGATCATGTTGTGTAGAAACAAAATGCTGCTCCATAGCAAGATGAGATTCACTCCAGGCATTCCTAGGCACTCACCAGGTAAGGTCCTTTGCTAGAGTCAGGGACACCCATGGAGGCCAACTGGGTGAGAAAAAAATACTCTTCCTCCTCTCTCTGCTCCTCCCTCACCTGTTCAAGAAACCTGTAACTGATGCCTGAATGCACAAGAAGATAACTGCTTTATGGCAAGACTGGTTAAAACCACCGTGTAAGTTCACAAATCCTTAGTGCCACAGCAATTTGTGTCAGTTGAGTGCTCTCAAACACAAATCCAGACACAGCTAAATAAGGTTATTCTTGCTGACATTCAACCAAAGAATGTTAAACAAGACAATACCTGAGCACAGTCTTATTTGCCAAAGACACCTGCTGGGCTCTAAATATTTTTCCAGTGTCAATTCACCTATCATCTGAGCTTACTCTGACTCATCTTTTCAACTTGGTGTTTTCACAGACCAAAGAAAGGTTAAGAAAACAGAAATTAGAACAAATGGAAGTAGGACACTAAAGAGGATTTGCTTTTTCTTGTTTAAAATACTTTTTAGCTGCTTTTATGGAAAAGCCAGCATTCATGGCGAACACATGCAAAAAAGCAACATATGTTGCATTTGTAAAGAAGTTATTTTATAGTTCACACTGAGAATAAAATAATATTTAGGGTGAAGGTAGAATTGAATTGTTACACAGGAAACAACGTTTTCATTTGAAAAGCCACCCTGGTACTCACTAAAATAACAATCCAGCCACACAAAGCCCTGGAAAACACTGAGGGTGGTCATTTATAAAGTGTTTGTAAAAGATTACTACAGCAGCTGTCCAACAGACGACACACTACAGTTAATCTTCTTTTAAAAATAATGTAATGAATTTGTTTACTTTTCTGTGAGCCATGAAGCTTTCAAATAAAGTGACTGTGGCACATCATTAGAGCCAGTCTGATAAAGAGGCCTCTGCTTCTTCATACTTACAGTAAATGCATATCTCGGTACCTCCCCTTCCCCCCACATTCCTGGCATTATCAAAAAGCTTTTTATCCTTCTCCCTGACCACTCCATTAAAAACAAAACAAGTTGCTCCCTCCCTGTAGGTCCCAACGTAAATGCCAAGCCCTAACAACGTTTGTTTCCAGCACGGATGGGCCATGGGCTGTCTGACACAAGAGCATTGTTCTCCTGCGGGAAATGGTGGGGATTTACAGCTGGAGGTACCTTCTGCATCACCCAGGGAAAACTGAATACATCAGGCTTCTGCCTGGGACTCCCAGCACATGTACTGACAGAGTCCTTACAACAGCTCAAACAACTCCTCTAGTTCCAAATATACTTTTATCCATCCATGTCAACTTACTTAATTTAGTAGGACGGGCCACAGTCTGTCCTAGACCAGCTCTTAATTTGATAACCTCAGGTTTCATGTGTTTCAGAAAATACCTACATTTGGTGGTATGGTTCCCACTGAAGCTGAGGGTGATTTTATCTCAATTTATAGTAAAAAAACTCCCTTCCCCCAGACCCGGGACTTGAAAGAAAACAAAACCAAACCTTCCACTGGAGTTTAAATCCTAGCTGTATTTATTATTTATTAATCTATTGATGCACCTATCCTTTCCTTAAATCAACAGTCTTAGTTTTTAATTTTGTTTCCCCCAAACCATTAGTGTGTTCTTTTGTAAGATGTTTGTGACCCATTTGGATTAAGAGTTTTAGTGTTATATCATTATTTAAACTAAAACAAAACAACCAACAAGACTTCATTGTTTTGAGGTCATAAATATTCCAGGTTGTCTCCTTCTATATTTATAAAGCGACATCACAATTTGTAGCGCTACAACTTAGCCTTAACTACAACATTGTAAAGTCCCTATTTGAGCATGTGAGACACTTGTTTATTGACATGATAAATTTAAACCACATGCACACAGAAAAACACAACACTTGCTTATTTGCAAAGCCTGCTGAGAGCTACCACACCACCTTGGGTTGTGGGCTCATTAGATCTCAATCTAAACAAGGTCAGGCCAGGTCAGCACACTTGAATGAATGACATTCTGAGGAGAGCCAGTGTTTTCTCGTGATTAAGGAGGTGGGAGTCTTCCACTTGGAAACTTTCCAGAAGGCCTGAAAAGGTGCTAAAAGGGATATTGCCACTGGATGCCATTTTTTGAGCAAAAGCCAGACCCCCAAATCTTTCACACTTATGCTCATAAAAGCCCATGTCAGCTTTGCAGGGGCACGGAGATGTGAGCTCAGGCACCCTCGAGCGAATCCCTAAAGTTTATATCACACCATGTCCATCCAGCAAAGTGCTGTGAGTGCCAATACAGTGCCTTTCATCAATGCCAGTCCCCAACTTTCTGAACTCGTGTGTAAATATAGCAATATGCTCTAAATAGTCCAAAACATCTGACTCAAAATAGCTGCAGGCTTCAGCTGTGGCAGTTTTAGACACCAGTTAAAGTTTTCCATCATTCTTTGTAATCTGGAAATATTGCACAAATTTGAAACATTTTATAAATGGCCTTTAGAAGCGAGCTTACAATCATAAATGGGGAGCCAGCTCACACAGGAGGGAAGCATTTAATACTATAAAGCAGCCCTGCTAAGCAACACAGAGCAGAGCAAAATAACTAGAACTGCAAGAGAAATCAGCAAAAAGATGTACAGGTTCTCTTGAAGATATCTGACCCGTTTCTTTTGCTGCAACAAGAGTGGCAGAACCAAAGAGGTGTAGTTTTTGAGGGCAGTTTTTGTATCTGCATAAAAGCTTGTACTGCCAGGAGACTATGAACTGCAATAGCTGAGCAAGCAGCACCAAGACGGGAATAACAGCACTAATTACAGCACACTAATTGTGTTGTGCTTCCACAGAGCACTAAGTGCATTCTTAAATTGTTACCAGTCCTTGACGGCCTCACACTTAAGTAAACTGAAGACATCTCCTAAAGACTTCTGTTCCTCCTCCTTGCTCGTCATTGCTTCAGAACTCCCACATTTGCATCCCTGGTTGTCCATTGCCAGCACAGAATTAATGTTGACGGAGTCACAAACTGAGGAATTGCCACAATGAACAGAATACTCATCTATTAAAGTCAGTCTTTGGGATTCGTCTCTGTAGGTCTGAACTTCCTGCCTGATCAGGGTTTTGGCTTTGCTGCCAAACCTATAGAAGGAACCACAGACCAAGCCACAACACCAAATTCACTATTCATTAGAATGAGCACATCCAGCTCCTCCAAAACCAATAGACTTTTATCCTTTTCTCCCAGCACCATAAGTCTGTGCAACAGCAAAGCAAGCAACAGCAGAAACTCAGAGGAATAAATAACAGTGACACACATATAAAAAGGGCGTCAAATTTTTGAACTCCAGAGAATTCAAAACAGAGGGGAATTGGATTATATGGCTTATTTCATAGTAGGAGCATTGTATCGCCTTGTTTGTTCATGAAGCTCATGTTATTTCATAACTTTTAACATGGAGAAATGTCAAAAGGGGCTTTGTTCACTGACCAAGGGCTACTGACACATCACGTAATGCCTTCTGCTTAGGAGTAGTCTTTTGCCCCCCAAATGCCCCATGAACGATATCAGCATGCAAAACATCCTGTTTCTGCCTCACACAATGCATATGAACCCAGATAAATAACTGGCCATCTGCCAGCCTAAAAACAAAAAGCGGAATCTATAAACACAGTTCAAAACCCACAGAGAAGAAAGGCTGGCAGACCCTTAGACACAGGGTTCATAAAAGAAAGATTGACAAATGATTTACTGTCCAAGGCTGGCCAAAGAGCTGCGCTGTAACTACAGCTAGAGAATTTGCATAAAACAGTTCATGGCTATACTGAATTTAAATAATTATTTTCTATCATTTAGCATCCTATGAAAAAAAAGAAGTATGACCAGAGAGGGCATATGAAATTTCATTACCATGCAGAAAGCAAATTATAAATGAAAAGCAACACGTAGAAGTACTCCTTAAGTAATGTCTGTGGCGCTTACAGAGGAAGACCTTTTAGAAGTTATATACTGTTCAAAGAAAAATATAAAATTTTTCATAAAACCTAGGTGTTTTTAGAATTTCAACTCCTCACAAGAAAAACAGTGGCAATAATTTATATTAAGTTGATTTGGAAAGCTTTCTGTAGATTCAGCCCAGGCAGAGAAGCCTCAAACAAGTTCTGCAGGAAACCAGATTTAAGTAAGAACAGCATTTTTATCTTTCTGCTTCAGGAAAGGACTCTTTTTGTGGTCATGTAAATGTTGTTGGTTTTTGGCTTTTTTTTAAAAAAAGCTTCCTTGTGTACACAGCTATTGTATCTCAGGAACACAAGTGATCAGGTAGCACCCTAAACTTGCGGCTGCAATTTAGAATAGATGCACCTTGATGATCTTGAAACCTGGTTTAATTTACAATTGTGATCTTTGCTTGTCTCAGATTTACAGCCAATTGTGAACAGCACATAAAGTGTTATCATTAGCAACTGCTGAATGAGAAGAAATTGAACAATTTACTAAATGACATGAAAGCATTTACAGGCACACAGAATACACAACTTAAAGAATGCATCTTGTTGAATTCCACTATATAGACTGGTACTCCTATAAAGTACATAGACCTGTGCTGTGGCAGATTAAGTTCTAAGGCATAAATTAGGATCGTATTGTATTTCTCATTTTTCTCCACCACTATCACAGCCCTGAGCACAACAGAAACACTTGAGACACCATCACAACTGCAGGCTCGGGGAATGCAGTTTTGCTTCATTTGCAACTACAGCGCGGCCGGGAATTTTCACATATTTGTCGAAGGATTTTGCTTACTCCTCTACTCTTAATTAAACCGTGTTAACCAATCAGGAGAACATGGAAGAACATGGAATTAAAGAAAAAAAGAAAAAAAAGAAAAAAAAAAAAAAGGAAAAAGAAAAAAAGGAACCCCCTTGGAAATGATTTGTATCCACATCCCTGTGGCTTACACACAGCCCTTTTAACCCCTCCCCAGAAACGCAGAGGAATTTTAATAAAAGGAGCACGAGACTGTCGCAGCACTCGGCGCTTTCACTGCCACCGAAGTCGCCCCCTTTAGCGGGTGCTGACAATTTCTTCCGAGGCTTAAAAAGGCTTTGGGCTGCGAGAGGAGGTAGGAGCAGAGCAGAGGCTGTTTTGAAATCCTTGCTGGAGAATTAGAAAAAAAATAAATAAACCAACCCCAAACCACGAGCTCGATCTCCTCCAATGAAAGAGGTACCACAGGGTGTAGGCAGGTTGCCAGGCGAGCTCGGCAGCGTGACCGCACTGCATTGAGTTTCTTTAATGAAAGCCAGGAAAGAACACATTACACAGTGTTTCTTCTGAGAGCCAGCGAGCCTCCAGTGATTGAAATCAATAAAAACAGTCGGCAAGGGGCCCAGTGGGGGAAGAGAGAAATCTCCACTACAGCATTCAGTTTGCTTTCCACTTTCTCCCTCCCCCTCTAAAGTTAAACTCCGAAGATCACCATGACAAGCTACTTCGCTTCCAGTGCCGGGAAGACGCTGGTGGGGATTTAAAGGAAGCGAGCGCTTTCCTTCGCCTCCCTGCCTTTGCTCTCCCCCCGGCGCGAAGGAAATGAAAGGCTTGTTCGGAATTTGAATCCCGCCTGGAAAAAACTTCATTGGACAAGTGCATCGTTCTGCATTTCAGAAAAGGGATGGATTTTACGGTCAGAGAATGCTAAAAGGTGAGAGGGGGGAGAAAGGCAGGAATCTGATCCAGCCGGAGCTCACGGACAGGGTAGGATGTCCAAGCCGGCGGAGGGGACCTCTGGAGCTGCGGGAAGGACTGCGAGCAAGTGCCTGAGATCATCCGCATCCTAAGGCACCTGGAACGGGGGGAACACGTGACGGGCACGCCGACCCAGGTAGGCAGAACCTGCTTTTGACAATCCTCTGTCCCAAAGCCGAGAGACCCCTGTGCTCCAGCCCGCACAGTCTGCCCCACGTCCGCCCTCGTTAACCTCGGGCGACTTAACGCTAAGCTTGTCCCGTCTGAGAACCGTGTCAGGCCACTAATCCTCACTGAACTATAAACCGTGCACAAAAGCCCTTTGTTTACCGGTTTTGTGTTGAATTTGCGAGCTGACAAGGTAGGACAGGGCCACTGCACAAGTCCAGCCCCCCCAGGAGCGCCCGCTCCACGCGGGCCCGCTCGGAGCAAGGGAACGCGGCTGACACCGCACGCTGGAGCTGCCTGCGATCTGAGACTGCGCCAGTAATGGGTTTCTAATATGGTCCATATTTATCTATTTTATTTATGTATTTTAATCACCATAGCAGCCACATACAGAACATACTTGCGCCGAGTTCCATGTGCTGCTCTGCACCACAACTCGCATGCACGGGGGGCTAGAGGTTGATTTTGTCAAAAAGAACCTTTTGATAAACTTTGTTGGTTTTGTGAAAAAGAACTCTGAAATTAGTTGCTAACCACAGCCAGGGGGGATTTCTGGCACGACCGACATAGGTTTATGCAGCACGTGTATATTTCCTGTTACCCTGATGCAAACAGGCTTTATCCCCAATAAACACGGGGAAGGCACAGATAACAGCTGCAGATCACAACATTGTTCTCGAGTTTTTGGCCAACTTCAGATGATTTATGTAGACCTCAGTGAGATGTGGAGAGTGAAATCAAAGCCTGCCTTCCGCAAGGCAAGCAAATAATGACGATAGCTCCATCTCTTCTCCAGCAGAGGCAGGAATTCACTGGGACAGATAATAAATAGGTGCCTGTGGAGCAAGAGCAACAATGCTTGTCCCCCTCATGCTGGTCATCATTAGATGCTGACAGCAACACACATGCTCACTGCTGGAGAGAGCTGGGGAGGGACTGGATGCCTCCACTTCCACTTAAATGTTTCGGCACCTCTTTATCCCCAGCCTGTAGGGTACAAAGGCTGGTTGGCTCTGAAGGTAGAGAGAAGAAACTTCCCAGTATCTCTTCCAGCTCAGTACCAGCAGACAGAATGCATGAATTTAGTACAGCAAGTGCAGATGTCTATTTACAGGTGCAGTGTTGCTTCTTTCCTTGGAAAACACACGCTTTTAAAGGGTCATTTTGTTATTTTCACATCACACAGAAATGGATGACTCACCCACTCAAAGAATGACCCCGAGAACACCCCCATGACCAAAAGTAAAGGGCATAAGTTGAAACATGAACTGTTCTAATAAAGCTATGAAAATAGCTGAGGCAGTATTTAAATAGTAAGAAGTTTCTAGACTAATTTATTAATCCAGTTTTGAACTTTTTGAACATAAAGCAAGCGCAGAATTATAGCCAAAAGTGTAATTAAAGAGCAATAATCTACAACAAAAAAGCAAAGTTATGATTCATAATAGAACAGGATTCCATATGAAGTTCTGGCCATGCCCACAGACCCACAATTCATTTTGCAGAATCAGGTCTCTGTTTTGCCTCGTCTGCACAGATCCTTTGCAGAAATGACAGCACCTTCATAGCTCAGGAATCACAGCAATCATTCCCACACCAATCAACAAGTCTGCTTTGCACTGCTCTTGGAGCTAAATTTATCCTTATGCAGAGGAACTCATTTAAGTCTTTATTTAACATTTCAGACAAGGAAAGCTTAGGTGGGACTTATACAACACATATCACTTGTACTGACATTCTCAAGCTCAAGTGATATTCCTCCCCATTACTCCCTCAGCAAAAACATAAATTTAAAATGTGGGATATTTTTGTTCCTAGTAATGCATTTTTCAGAAGCCCAGTGGCATGAATGTCCACTCTTAATGGAGTATGTTCTTTATGTTCTTTCCAAACACACAGCATAGAAAGAAATGTATTTTCTCAATCAGAAATTGTGATCATATACAGACATTCTAGCAGTCATACCAGGGTTTTTCAGTTGTGTCAATGTTATTAAAGCAGATTCTGTGCACAGTGACCCAATCCTTCAGACTCTGAAAGATGGAGATCTGGAAGAATCCCATGTTGCTTTGATGAGTTAGGTCCCAAAAAAAAAAAAGAAAAAGCACTAAGGAACCAATTTCTCATGTTTCTAGCAGTCTTGGAAGTCTCATATCATCGAGAGTACTTTGTCCTCAACAATGAAACACATCTTCATCATAATCAAGAGTTCCTAGTAGTTCAGTTTGTCCCCACAGCAATGCTTGTTGACAAAAGAGCTGTTTGAAAACAGTCGATAAGGTTTTGAAGCAGTCAGCAAAGTAGATGAAAGTACTTTAAATGTGGAAGGACAAACATTTTGTTTTAATCTCCCCCATTTAAGTTTTTATGAAGAAAAATATCTGGGATTATACAATACAAGCTGAATGGCCATTCAAAAAATGGTGAAATTCAGCAATAAAGGTGCCAACACCAGGGTCTGCTGAACACCTGGAGCCTGTGTTAGGTGAAACAATATTCATGCCTGCAGTGGTGGAAAAATTGTTGCCATCCCTTTCAAATGAACATGATCTGACACTTCTTGAATATGGTAAAGCTTCAAGGTGTCTCCTTTCCTATTTATACTACTGGTTCATGTTCACAGTGCTGGATTCACTCTGCTGAGTATATTTAGTTTGCTCAGTCTCAAATTGACAGATTCTCTGTAATGTACCCATTCTGACTTAAGAATGGAACATAATTAACATACAGCTGGAGAAGGTACATTTTTGCCATTTATGGGAAAGACTAGTTAAGCTGAAGACTAAATATTAAGTAGAAAATAAATGGTTATTGATCCCTAGGAAAGGTGGCTTTCCTTACAATTCGAACGGGAATCCTCATATTCGACTTAGGAAAGACATTTTTGTTAAAAACAACAAGGTCATCAAAGCCCATAAAAAAACTTCATGCCTCCTTACCAACAAGCTGTCACTGTCTTCAGCTGCAGAGTTCACAGGATGTATAGCTACAGGGAATGAATGTCCTGGGCTATATACGCTGTACTCTGAAACACTACGTATTCTCCCAGACCTCAACAAAACTTCTACTCATTAATTCCTTATGAAATAAAAGCAGCACAATTTGTGGCCAGCTATGCTAAGATCTTCTTCAAAGCCTAGCTAAATATTCCAGAACGTGTTTCATCCATACCTACATTTCTATGCCCTCAGCTGCACACGCGCACGTAGGCAGGAACACGCAACTTTCAATTTGTGATGAACAAGACCCAAGAAAAGACACGCAAGAAAATGGAGTGGGCAGGATTCATTTCTTTAGCAGAATGTGATCATTCCATGATTCAATCACCCTAAAATAGACACCCACAGCAGCACTCAGAACACGAGCAGCCTCTCAGCTGTCCTGCACCTCCATCCCGAGCATAAGGGTATCAACAACCTCAGCTCATGTCTTGTCACTTGGTTTGCTTTACAACGGGACAAATGGTTTCAGAGACAAAGAACTGGGCCCTCAGTTTGGCTGTGAAAAGACAGACCTTTAAACAAAATAAGGAAGAAGTGTGATGGGCATTACTGATTTTTGCATTTGACTTCCTGCCTAGTGATAACCAGAGATGGATGATTGAGACTGTGACAATTAATTTCTGTGAAATGATCCTTCTTCTAAATATATGTAATTTCCACTAATAGACCTTTGAACACCTGCAAGCAGAATTTGAAAACGTTTAAAGAAACAAGTACTATAAAGCTGTACTATAAAACTCAGACACAATTCAGTTGCCACTGAACGTCCTGCTTTAAGAAGTTCTTTCTCAAGAAGAATGGTAAAGGAACAATGTTTTTTAAGAGCTGGCATGAATTACACAATCTCACTTTCCTTCAGGTCTGCCTGCTGCTCTTCAAATCCCCATGGGCAAGTGCAAGTGGTACTTAACATGACTGGTAGGGAGAAAGAATTTGAGTTTGCTTGTGAGTTTGAAATACTCTCCTGGAAGTTCCTTACAAAAATTTTATCCATAATTGCAGCATTTTGAAAGTCTCTGAAAATGAAGTGCAATCCATTCCAAAATCCTATTTATTCAGCAATGCCCTACATGCTTTCTGTTCTTGTGAGCTCTCTGGTAACTATACATCTATGACACCAACTTTTGAGCTCTCCAAATTTATCACACAGCTGAAAATACTGAAATGACATCTGGTTTTTACAGCATCAGGTGTGCCTTCATTATGCGTTTGTGAGGCAGAGCAGAAAACTGAAAAACAATTATGATTTAAGAAGCTAAATTAAAACCTGTTGACTGTTTAGTAAAAATGCTCCATAAAACCTTTTTGTATTCCAACTGACCACACTGAAAGGTATCATTGTAAAAGCAGCACAAAACGGGGTGGTGGTGGTGTTTGCTTATTTTGGAATTAAGGCATCTAGCAAGTTATCCTAAAATAAAATGATACGAATCTTCATTTCAATAGTAAGTAGCTTAAGCATGTTTATGAAATAAGTACTAGAATTTACATGGACTGAATTTACAACTCATGATAGTTTTAAAGCCAGGCTTTACCTTCTCAAGTTACATTTTACATCTTCGATAAACCAAGTATAAAGACAACAGGAAACAGCAGTTGCCCACGTAATTTTAAAGTTAAGTATAAAATAGAGTGAATAACTACAGGCAGAATAACATGTTAAATACAAGAAAGCCTGCACCCACCCACTAACAGGAGGATGAAGTTTGTCACATACCTGCTTCGTTATCATGTAATTTTGCAGGGACCAAAAGGAAGTTTTAAGATAGGAACAACAAGGAACTTCTTTATGGCACCCAGGGCAGCCCAGGACTGGACATGGTCATTAGAAAATGCAGATGGTCAAAGGTAAATGTTTGAGTTGTTACTGAACCAAGAGTCAACATTTCCACAGTGCATAGGGATAATGGCTACAGTGGGATTAGACTGCAGAGCTTTGAAATGAAGTAGTTTATGCCTGGCAGAAAAAAAGGAGAGCAAAGGAAGAGAGAGATTAACAGCAAATGGAAGGTCCATCTCTAGGGAAATCCTGATCTTCAAAATAATTTTTTTAAAAAATTAACTAGTCTGGAAAAAAGCCAAGATGTCAGAATTCTTTGCTGAATGGTGACAGAAAAGCTTCGTATTTCTTTTTGTAATTGTAAACAATAAAACAGACTTTGAAATACAAAAATTAAATTACAATCAAAATGAAAATAAGGATTCTACCTTAATGAGAGACATTCTGTTACTATGAATGTGAAATGAGCAAGCAGATATGACACTTTTCTGTTGAAGATTAAATTAAAGGGCAATATATTTCCTAAAACACGTTAAGTAAAATTGCAATCTCCAAAGGAAAAAAAAAAATCAAGTTTGACAAAGGAATTTCCTCTTTTTTTTTTTTTTTTTTTTCTTTTTAACTTTCTTTAAAAATTAATACAGGGAGCTAAAATTGTACAGGAGGGTTGTAAGGTAGAAAATGGAGATATGATCTTCTGCCAGGGATGCAGGAAGCATGGTTACTGAAAAGTGAAGTCAAGGAGAACAAGGAACACTGGAAAAGGTAGGGAAGCCAGGAAAATCAAAACCTGTTTTTGTATCTAGATAGCAAAGACAAAACATTATACTTCCTGCATAGGTTCTTCCAGATTCACTGAGTGAACTCCTCGGTTATTTAAGGCTTTCCTAAAATCTGTCATTGACCTTTAAAAACTTTTTACTCCAAAACTTCCAACACAGTTTTGGACTTATCTCCCACTGTACATGACCAGCCAAGCATCCAGAAACAATAAAAGGTGCAAATTTATTACAGATTCCAACTTTCAAGTTACAGAAAGTTGTCATAGCCACATTTATATAATTTTAAGTACTTGATGACTTAAATCTGCCACACCTCATGAACAATAGGAATAGAAGATCTGAAGTAAATACATGAAATGCATCAAACAGGGTCAGCAGCAAGGCCAGGAGAGATTACAGTTGTGCAGAATGATGACAGACCTGGGCCCTACAGCTTCCACACAATGCAAAGCTGAGCTTAGCCACCAGAGGAATTCTGCAGGAGAGAAACAGTGAGCAAAGCTCCAAGAAGTAGGTAACAAAGTTTGTGCAACATTTTTCAACTGCTAGCTTGTAGTTATTTTACGGCATCTGAGAGTTTAGAAAGGTACCATACCATGGTTTAACTACTGTAATTAACATAACTAACAGTTCTGGTCTATGCTTTCTAACGTGTGCATCATTCAATTCTAGTTGCAGGGTTTCTAAATTTCAAGTGTTTTTAAGCATCAGCAGAACATTCTATTACTGCATTGCTGGGCTAGGTTTGGCCAAGGGTGAGATGCTGTGGTTAGCAATATCTAGTGACTAATCTGAGATGCAATTTCATAATTACTTCAAGGATTTCTGCTGGTCTGAAGAAGGCAGTGGGAATTATTCTAACGAGGAGTCCAAAGAAGAGCAGTGATATATACTGAGAATCCAAACAGCACACAAAATGGAGAGAAATGCATAAACTCTGCATACAGGAGGCCCTCACTGGCAAAATATATAGAACGTTCTTAAGTTGACAGTTTTATAACTCTAAATGGTTTCACAAATGAAATCCAAATAAAAGAGCAGAGATGTACTCTAAATCACTCAGCAATTGCTGCTTAGAAAAACCAGCAACCACTGACTCCTGCAAACAAAAACAGTTGCCTTAGGAAAGCTTAATGAATGGAAAAGATGTCAAGAGTTTTTGTTGTTCTTCTTTCAGCTTTATTTTTGTATATTCCTGAATCTATACACATAATGATTCAGTTCACCCTGACAAATACTGTATAACTGACTATCAATCACATCAACTTTTTATATGTTGAGAGCAGTCAGATACCAAGTGATAAAGCGAGTTCAGGCAGAGGGCATATGTTAAGCAGCTGTGAGTCCTTTACTCTGTCTGTAACCTAAAAGCTTAATGTCATTACACAGAGCTCTGATTTCTTCCTTGCCTGCCTTACACTAGAATACCCACATTATATGGAATAGAGATTATTAACTTAATGGTGGAAGAAATGCAGCCACAGAGTGACTGCAGCAGAACAAACAATATGCTTATAAATTAGATGTAGTATATTCTGCTTACAGTGAAAGAATTACACAACCAAATTCTTCTGTTTAGGCCATAAAGAAAGCTTTGCACTTATGAATAAAAATGTCAGGTAGTATTTTTAGCAACAATTTAAACCTGCATAAGCCAGTACTGCTGCCAAAAGACATAATCTCAGTTTTCTCCCACCTCTTCCTTGGCACAAGTGTTTGCACAGTTTTGTAAACCCATTTGGCTGAAAATTACCTCTCTGTCCCCTCACAAAGGTTACTTTAATACCAAATCAGTTTGTTAATTTGATTCACTGTGAACATTTCTGCCAGCAAAAAGAGGAGGTGATAGAAAGGTGCAAGCAAGTGGATGTGCAGCTTGTGGGATCCCATTTTTTGCACCCCCTGCCTGAAGACCATTCCTTAAAATAAACCTAAGTGTAAAATACATAATGTTGCTAATCCTACCTTTTACATATAGGGGTGATAAACTGCAGCTTGTCAACTCTCAACTTACCACAGATCATTTGGTATTTGTTGCTCTTTAGCAGCATCATGCATTGCTGTTTTGCGTTTTCAGTTATTTCCCTCTAATTTCAAACGACAGTAAAGATCTAGGAAAGGCAGAAAGCACCTGAACTCAGGTGTTTCATACTATTAAAAAAAGCATAATTTTGATTTCTTGCAGACACAAGCAAGTAAATTTTTTAAATGGCAATAGACAGTGAGTATAGCAATTAATAAATGTCTAACAGTGTACAGGACTCAGATTTCCACAATGCTGATTCTTCATCCTCTCAAGTGAGTTGCTGGTTCAATTAGTTTCTGCTTTGGCTGATGTTCTCTGGCTGCTGGAGCTGTGACTCCCTGAACTGCAGTGTTTCACTGTCCAGCACAGACACTGATTTCCTGCCCATCAGAAACTCTGAGGCACAGCCAGGGAGCAAACAGGCAGCTCCCACTGGAGCTGTCAAGGTTTTGTAGCCATTTCAAGGTGTAACTCCAGTGAGAAGATGCTGCTCTACTTCCTGCAGTGTCGAACGAGCAAGAAAATCCCCTTCACTCACTGCCTGCCCATCAGTGCTCAGTAAACACATCAGAATCAAGTCTTCTGTGGCATAAATTAATGGGTTTGCTTGCTCATTCTGGAGTGGGTAATGGTAGCAGTCAATTATTGAACTGCTCCAGCAGTTTAACAGATGATGACCAAGTTCAAAATGAAATTTTACTTGTACCATTTAACTAATTAAACAAACAAATGCTGCCATCTAATAATAACTCATACCCATATCTTCATTAAGATATCTAAGGTAATAAAGAAAACAGGTTACCTTCATATACTGTGCAAATACAAATATGTGGCAAGATGTGGTCAAGGCAGTTACAGAACAGCAAGTGTTGCCATCCTCTGTCCCCCCTCTTTGTGTTTCCTTTTGGACTTGAACCACATCTGAAGACACCATTCTGTTCAGCAATGACTCAAAGCAGATTCCCTGTTAGGAATTAAGCCCTTTAAAAAAGGTTCACAATTCTGTAAACAGAACATCCAATAATCACCCAAGTCTGTAAGCTCACAGAGGGCACACACAGTGACAGGAGACACTGCCAGCACAACAGAGCACAGCAATCATCAGAATCAACTGACAATTTGAAATCTTACTGCCAAAACATGGAAAAATGTCTTTGACATGCCCATGTTTCCCTGAGTCCACTCCTGTTATTGGCTAGTTAGTAAAAAAATCTTACACTAATAGTGTGAAAAAGGAGTTCACAGCTTCTACTTCCAGAACAGGAAGAGGAATCATATCTAATACCAATGCCAGGACCTTGAAGTACAACCATTGAGTTAGAAGTTAATCAGACATCTAAACTGAGAATTTCCACCTGGGAACTGTATTTATTTAGTGTCAGGATAGACTGTTCTGCTTTCCAAATCCACACACACAGAAACGTGTTTATCTCGAATTCAAACTAATTTTCAAGTATCAAGTTATGTTTTTGCCAAATATATATATACAGCTAATATAGAAGTACCTCAGCCAATCAGTGTATCTACAGAAGAAGTAAGGACTTAAATCTGACACACTGGTGTAACTTTCTCATAAGGGTAAAAATAAAGAGCTTGTGCAAACTTCCACAGTTTAGTTGTTTTATGAAGAACTAAAAAAAAGAAAATTAAACATTTGTCTGACTGACTCACTTTCATTGAAAGGATCTTTTATTTTGACCACAGTACTTAGGGTCATTGGAGCAGAAGTAATGACACAGAGAAGTGTTCAGGTACAAAATGTCTAATTCTTCAAACATTTGGTAAATTTGTTTTCTAAACCTAAAGCAATATTTGATCAGTTGAACAAATACTTGAAATGCATTTAGGTAGTTATCTATTTAGAAAGAGAACAAATTTATTTAAAAGGATTTCTTTTACTCTTTGGTCACCACAGAACAAAAGTTAGATTGAGCTCACAGGATTTTAGGATTTTTTTTCTTTTTTCTTTTTTTCTGGTCTCAGATTAGACTCCTCCTAAGAGATTATTGCTGTCAGGACACCAGTGATAAGGGGCAGTGTTTTAGGAAGAGGACTGCTTTAACAGGAGAAGACACACATGTTGTAAGAACTGATATGGCAAAACACTCTTCATTTACCACTTAAACAAGCAGAGCTGGTTTAGGATGTCTGTGTCACCAAACCATTTAGGAAGGAACAGACGTTTGACAGTAGGAGCACTCCTATTAAAATCTATGCAACACTTCTGACTTAACTACAAAAGACAAAGTCTAAAGAAGTGAAAAGTGTAGTCATATCAAGGTTTGTTTTCAGTTTAAAACTGGCACATGATCAAAAGACTTGAGAAACAGTTGTTGCTTGCAAATGGATAATTAGCCTGAAACACCTCTTAAGATGTTCAGCCAATAAATTTACTAGAAATAAAAGCAGAAAAATGTCTAATACAGCTCTTCTTACAAGCAACTGTCAAGAGGTTTTGAGGCATTTTTATCTATTCAAAGAGTACATCTACTGCCAAACTGCCTGTGTATCTTTCCTTTTTACATAAAAAAACTACTTTAAATCCACACTGGGAGGTGTCAGAAACATAACCCATATAAAAGAGCACACAGATCTCTAAAGGCTTCTGAAATCCTTCACCCCTAGTAAAAGCCTTGTATCTTTCATTACTTTCCTTTTAGCTTCTTAGATTAAGGTTTCTATTTGGATTTCAGTTAAATTAGGCTTAATGTTCCTGGTACTGTCACGATTTCAAATATTTATAATTTTCCTAATTCTGTCCAAAAAATTTTAAATCATCTGTCTTCCTTGCAAAGTTACATGGTTGCAGTGGGACACCAACTGCAGGTTCTCTGAAATACTTCTGAAGTTACACTGAGGGAGATGCCATTTGTGAATTCTGCTGTAGCATATGTTCACTATATAAAGTTATTTAAGTGCTGTACAATAAATAACACAGCAACATAAGCTTTCAACACATTTGGAAGTAAAGTCATAAAAACAGTCTTGTTTTGGCCAAAGTGCAAAAATTTATTCGCAACAAATGTTGCAAATAGGAAGCCACAAAATCCACTACAAAGACAGACAATTCCATAGCATTTTTGTGGCTCTTCCTCCAGAGTGATAATTAGAATTTTAAAAACTAGGCCATATAATACCTGACCTGCTGGGTTATCAGGGTTTTTCGTATCCATGTCCCCATGGCACATGCTCAGCTGCAGATGACAACCAGCAGCACAAGGAATGAGCCAGGGCAGCACTTCTGGGCCTGCATTAACACAGAATCCAGGGTACAAAGGGCTCCACAAGCAGCAAGCAGCGAGGAAAATGGATTTATGGTATCGGTACAGGCAATACATTTTAAAGAGCTGCAGTGACTCCACAGTAATTAAGAACTTCTTGGGATAATCGTTCACAGAGTATCTGGCTTGTAGTGACTCCCAGGCAGGGATCTTGCAGAAATGAGTAATTAGAACCTATTACAATAGGATTAAGATATCTTTGCCTGAACAAGCATTGGGTATAGTATCATCCTTCAGGAAGAAGGATGGGTGAAGGTGTTAGCTGCACTCCCATCAGTTCTTCTGGAAACCCTTAGGTGGAGACACCTCTGACAAAGCTGCAAAATTCATTCAGTGCTCGTGGGGACACTCTGGGTTATGCACACATGCGTCCACTCGGTTCTGCAGTTGTTTGGTTATTTCAGGAGCACGCTGAGCAGGGCAGGTACCACCCTGGGTGGGAAGGTCTCCAGGGTTAGGAACACTGCTCCTGGCACACGACACAGCACTGGGCTTGTCCATGTCCATCACTAAAAGCAGTACTGGTCAGTTTTGGAGCACTGGGTGTCACCAACTGCCTGGTTTGATGCCAGAACTTCGTATGATGCCTGTCATTTGAGGAGCTTCTGGTGTTAGATGCCAGCTGGATCACTGGCTTAGGCTTTCCATTTTGGTCTCCTGAAGAAAGCAATATTCAGTCACATTCCCTTCTCCTCAGTTTTTGAGTGATGTAAATTGAGGAGGGGGAAGGACTAAAAATACACGGAAAACTTGTAATGATAATTCAGTTTCAAATGCTCATACAGCTCACATGGCTGACATGAAATCCCTCACAGTTGTGAGTAATTAAAAACTGTAACCCAACAGATAAAAAGTGTTTGTAGGCAAAACCACAACTGGATCCTCCCTTGCAGCAAGAGTGTCTGGTAAGGTCTGGACTTCTGTATTTGCTGATACTATATCTGAAGGCATCTTGGTTCAAATAGTTTCCTGATCAAAGATAACATATGGTACTAGAAAGAAACGAGTCTCTCCAAAGCTGCAGACTCACTGCACCTTCAGCACTGAATCACCAGAGAACCTTTAAACTGGATGGTTACTGAAATGCCAAGCCTAATGCAGATACCAACATTAAAGTTTGTCCTGTGCCCAAAAACTTCAAGAAATCAAACAAAAGAATTCATAAGCTTTACAAAGAGGATCTGTGAAGGGCACTTTACCCTGGGACCAGTTACGGTTCCAGTCTGGAAGTTCAGAAAAGAAAGGAAACATTAGCATTTTTTCTACTTTCGGAAACAAGGGGGAAACAAAAATCTTTTAATACAACTCTCGTTCTCAGCATTGGATTCATTATATCAACTCATCACAAACCTGTATATTTCTGGTTACTCAAACACTTGTGGGCTAATATAGGGGGAAAAAAATCACTCGAGAAGTCAAAGTTCATCCATTCTGTTCTTTCAATGCAGATGACACAGTGTAATAATTTAATTTTTTTCATTTAGAATGCTATCTCTCATATAGTTTATTCCTTCTTCCCTGATTTACAGTATAAAACCCCCAGATTATAAAAATACAGTTCTAATTTAGCCTTTTGGGGTTTTCTATATTTTTATTACTTTATGAGGCCTTAAAAAAAACCTATGAATGCCTTCCTCTGACTTGAAGAAGAAAAAAGTTTCTTATGTACACATGAAAAAAGAGCATTTAGTATTCAATCCTTTTAGCTGCAAAATCAGATGCCCCCAATGGAACACAAAGGGGAATCAACATCAGACATACATTTCAAACACATTACACAAGTGATTAAAGAAAAAAGGGAAGAAATCTAAAATAAACTTACTTGCATAACAGCCTATGCACAACCCCTTGAGATTTTAGAGTGGGATAAATATGTTTCAGACGGTGCCACTAATGTGACGTTTTAATGGTGTGAGAACGATAAACAAAACTTCTTAGAGATAGATAATAAATGATGAAAGACTGCGATACAATTTAAAGGCCCAAGTAAACAAATATGCATCGATCTTTTTCTGCCAAGAGTGGACATCACACCAAACCTGGTGATGGATGCCAGAGAGCTGAGAATGTTGTCACTTCCTCTGGACAATGAAGCAAAACCACAGAAACCAGCAGGAGAAGCAGCCAAGTTTAGCCACCATATTTGGCTACATATATTTATATCCTATAAATACATGGGCAGCATCTAAACAAGGATACAATTGTCATGCCCTTTGTAAGAAAATGATTAGTTGTACTATGCTAATAACATACTCTGAAGTAGCGAGGAATCAGAATGGATTTTCATGAAATAATACCAGAATGTGATTCCACACTTCGCTAATGTTATTTTCTGCTGTAAATGTGCAGCAAAGATGTGTGCAGCCAAGGGATGGTAAATACAGACCCAGGGAATTATGCAGCTTCTGGTCCAATCCAGTTCTGTGAGGGCAGGGGA
Organism: Erpornis zantholeuca; assembly: GCA_013400515.1. Classification (NCBI taxonomy): domain Eukaryota; kingdom Metazoa; phylum Chordata; class Aves; order Passeriformes; family Timaliidae; genus Erpornis; species Erpornis zantholeuca. Next base: position 351,427 of record VZTN01012959.1, read on the forward strand.
GAAGGATATGGGAGGACATGTTCTGAGCTACGATGGCTTACGCTGATAAGGGAGCTGGCTGGAACTACTCCTTGTATGAGCTCATTTCATACTGTGAGCATGATGCTATCACAGAGGTGCTTAAAAGGAAAGCCAACACAGAGATTCCCGTTATTTTGCTTCACTCAGGAAAAAAAAAAAAATCATTTACACTGAAAGCTTTGTCTTCATTCTTATCACAAAGTGTGAGTTACACAATATGTCATCACAGGAATTGCACGTCCCAAGAAAAAACTCATTTAATTTAAAAAGAGACAGAACTGGGTCAGTTTGATATACCATCATGACTGCTTTGTTTGTCAACAAAGACCATGTACTATTGCCCATAACTCAATTTTAGGAGTATATTATCTAGCAGTTTTATAATCAAGATTGTTTTTACTACTGGAAATTATGTAAGCTTGGACAAGGATAACATTCAACATTATCAAATGGGAGGCACCAGAGTTATGATTTCTAGGCACAAGTCGTAATTGGATTGGAAGGCAAAGTTCAAGAAAACAGTAATACTCTTGTGAATTAACAGAAGGCCTGTTCTGCTCTGTAGTGCACTACCCAAGGCCATTTCCTTCCTTAATATTAAAATTCTAATCAGCCTTCATTTCATCTGCAGAAATTTATTACCTAGTCCAAGTTCTGTGTATAGATTTAGAAACAAACAGACCTGGAATCTGAGGCCCAGCATGTTATAAATTCTCAATTCAACTATAAAAATCTGTACGTGCACAGGGGGAGAATGTTTAAAACACACTGAGTTCCACACAGTGAATTATTGCTATGAACCCTGCAAACATCTTAGTCTCTAAATACAGCTGTATTAATTCCAGATTTGATATTAAGATCCTAGATATCAAACCCTGAGGATACTGGACCCACTGTAGAAGAAATGATGATGGAGAACTATAACCACAAGAAGAAATTCTTTACCAATTTGCCTTCACCAGTGCTTTCCAAACTGTGGGGCACTCGCTGCAAGCAATGTGCCTGTTTATTCTAAGTGGCTTGTAAGAGCTGCCAGAAAACCTGAGCATGTTCTCCTAAGCACTGCTGCTGTTTAAGTCAATGCCTTTGGCAGGATCTGTGTTTGAGGGCTTCCAGAATACTGGAAAGTAAGCTGCTGCTTCCAAACAGAGAAAATAGTTCACTCACTCAAACCCTTAGCTGTTGGGGTTTCTTTTCCTCCCCAAGGAGACACCTCTGACTTGAGTATCATACCTTAAAATTAAGCCAACAGCAAAGAAAAGGAAAAGGAAGTCTGGGAAATGGAACAAAAGAATGTTTACTCTGCAAGGTAAATCAGGGAAATGGCTAGAAGGGCAGAATTACAAATCTAAATGCTTGAGTCTCCAAACAAAACATTAAAACATGACACTCTTCAAAGAGCAGCAACAAGCCCTGAAGATCACAAGTGTGAGGGTACACGCCGTCTTCATGCCTCGACATAGCTCGAGAGTGGGTATTTATGTCAAAACAAACGGGTGGGCCACTGAGAACTGTGATGTGGCAAATCAACCACGCCACTTCCTCCTTGTTGCAAAATCCCGTTCTTCTTTTCTGTCTCAACAACACGTTCAGCCCACCTCCAGCTTCTCCCTGCTCCAGCGCTGCAGCGCTCGCCGTGCTCTCCTCAAACTCCCTCCCGCAATCCTCACCTCTGGAAGTGCCAGTTGCTGGTGACAGAGCCTAAGGCAGCTCTGTGTCCCAGCAGCAGGTTAGCCGAGAGATGATCCCGTGCCATCGGGCAGGTACCAGCACAGGAGGCAGTGCAGGCATCCCAGTGTCTGGAGGTGGTCACGTTCACACAGCAGCTTGGCAAGAAAAGTGCCCACATTGAACTCGCCCAGCGAGCCAAGGGCCATAAACGTTCCCTCGTGGGAACTGCCCTGCCACACACGGTGCCATCGAGCTGTCAGCAGCTTACAGAGAGTGCTGTTCACACATCAGCCCTGCAGCTCTGACAGAGCCACACCTGAGATGTCAGCTCTGTGTGCGAATATCAATAAAGTCACATCAGCCTACACGGCTGGGACATCGCACAAAGTCTCATATGGGATGGGATAAATCTTAGGGTGCATCAATAATTTTCAGCGACCATGTCAAAAAAAAGAATGGATGGTGAAGTGCAAGAAACTGCTCCAGCTGGTCATGGAAGCACTGCTAAGGAATGCACCCAAGCCCCCTGGCCATAGTACTGCCTCCAGACACCCAACACCAGCTTTTAAATCCAGAAAAGCTCCACAGCCTTACACTCAACTCAGAACCAGTGCACTGCAATACCCTGGGAGGGAGAGGAAATGGAAGGAGGAAGAGAAACCTCACTCAGTCCATGCAGTTTGGCAGTAAGTAGAATTGCCTAAAATCCATCAAGTAAAACTGCATGTTAATTGTAAGGTAATTTTCAGTATTTGAATACAATTTCCTCAGCACTTTTCCGCTCCATAAGACACACCTGACAATTAGAAGCAACTCTGCGGGCGCCCTCAGACTGATCCACCTGCACGTTATCAACACACAAACGTTGATTTGCCAAACTTTGCATCCTGCAGGTGCTGTTCCAGCAGGTGCTGCTGGGGCTACTTCTGTTTCAGACTGCAGAAGCAGTTCACCAACTGACCAACAGCTCTAAACATTTGGGAAAACATCGCAGCTCTCAGACTTTCTTTTTGGTCTCTCTGAGCATCTGTGAATAAGTAAATACAAAAATTCACAAAATACCACTAAAAACAAACAATTGTAAAAAGTGGAAGTTAAGAGTGTAATTAGATTACGACACTTACAAACTTAATCATAAAAAATTCTACAAGATAGAGCCTGTAAATGAATCTTCATTTATGTAACAAGCAATAACAAAAATCTCACAGGACATATTAGCAATCAAGACTGACCTTCAGTGCCTGGGTGCACAGGCAGACCCTTTTGGGTGATTTTCCACTTGTGCTGTGTCTCAATTTCTTCAATAAAAGGGTGGGTTTGCAAATACGGAGGAAGGTTTGGTGGTTTTTTTGTATTTAACAGACTACAGCCATGACAAAGACTGCTTCTTCTTTTTTTAAAAAAAATTTACACACCTAAAGCACATGATCAAGTATCTTCAGAAAGGATGTGGCATAGCTTTTATTCTGCCTGCTTACTCTAGATTAAGTTAGTATTAAAAAATAGCTTATAAAACAACAAAAAATCCTGCTCAACCTATAAGCCCATAAATTTCAACAGGAGACAAAATGCCAAAAATAACAAGGAGTTTTGGGGAGCTGACACACACTGTACATGTAAACCTAGAACTGAAAAGTTTTGTCTTATATTAAAATTGACTAAATTAAGATTTCTCTACGCAACAAATTACGAAGAAAGACACTAAACTCTGACATTAGTATTTACCATTGTGGAGAGCAGACGTACAGTAGTGAAGGCAGCATCTGCCACTTGGAAACAGCTGAGTGACTTCAAACCTGGCATTTGTGCAAATCTGTGTGTACTATAATCTAACATAAAAATATTAATTGAGAAGCATATCAAGTTAGGCTTGTCAGCTGTAATATTTTCTGGTGATTTGAATGGGGCCAGAGAATAAGATAAGTATCTTTACAAATCCAGTTGGCTTTACTTCAAATGCAAAAGCTTGTTTCTAAGCTGCACAGGAACAGGAGCCCTGTAAAATTAAATTTTGGATGCAAAGCCAACCCAGTTCTGCTCATCATCTTCTACTCTGAATCCTGTCTGCAGCAGCAGTTTCTGGTGAGCTCACTGTACTTCCCTGAAATACTGTACAACATACAATTATTTTTGTGAGAATTTGGGGGGGGGTTTGCATCAGAGCTACACTCATCTCAGGGACATTCTCTAGTTTTTGTATTTAAAACTATTTTTTTTTTTTAAGTTTACACTAATGAGATACTTGAATTGGCACTGATAAGCTAAAGATTACTGGAGCTTTCTTTGCAGCTTTTAGGGAGTTTTTTAATCAAGCTGGTCAGTATTCCCCATTTACCAGTGCAGATCAGCTTAATTTGTTTAGCAGCTAAAACTTGGAGCGAACAACAGTATTTTCAAAACAAATACATCAAGTTAAAGCACGGGCAGTTGTGGTTCATCTGAATCATATGGCTCCAGATTTCAAATCTAAGCTAAGGAAATAGAGGTTATGACATCCTGCAGCTGCGACAAGTCCTGTTCATAAAGCAACATTAAATCAAGACCACTTGGCCAGTTCAGGCAGTTGCTTGTGTGGAAGTGAAAGATCCCATGAGAGCATTAAAAAAAAAAGAAAGGTTCTGGTGTCCCAGCCAAACCCCCCTTCCTACACTTAATGCTACCAGGGACAAAGTTTCTTTAGAGCAAATGACCGTGGAAGGTTGTTGCCAAGTAATTGCTACTGATTTATTTACATCCAATAACGGGGAACAGGAATCAAACACTTGGCAAAATACATGTAAATTACAAATGGCCTTCCCATGCTATAGAAATGCCAAGTGCCAGAATATACTGCCCCTCAGTATATTGGTCTTCAGAAAGATCCCTTGGCTGGTTTGATTCACCATAAGGCCACGTCAGTGGCAGGAGAAGCAGCTGGAGCTTCGTCCAGGCAGTGGTGTGGGTGCTGCAAGTAGGGGCACACTTCTACACAGAGAGAAGTTTTCATTCAGCTGGGAATCTCAGGAAGGAAGAAAGGATTGGGTGTGGGAATGTTGTTTTCCAGTCTCCTGTTTTGTAGCACTCATCTCTGGAAGTAAGGCCAGGTGTGATGGAGCTCTGAGCAACCTGGTCTGGAGTGTCCACAGCAGTGGGGTTGGACGTAGATCATCTTCGAGGGCCCTTTGAACCCAGGGCTTTTCCTGATTCTGTGATTTTGTGATCTATTTTTTGATAAAATAAACACTGATAAAATACTTGAGAATTGGCATTTGCAGTTACAGCAGATGGAAAAAGTCTTTTCCAAAATTCTGTGAGAGAGTACTGGTGGCTGAAACAGCAGGACCTTTCACTGCTCCCCTGAGTACCAGGAAAAAAATGTCTGTAGCTTTTCCCTTTTTCCTTTCTTTTTTTATTTTTTTTATTTTTTTTTTAGCAAGGAGGAAGCATGAAACAGTAGTACTGACTGGGGACTTTCACGACACTATCTGGATGCCAGTGTCATGCTGTGTAAACATGTGGATCCATTAGACAATTGTTGGAAGCAGTGAATTCCAAATGTGACCTAGTGATATGACTCCTGCTGTTCAGGAAAAAAAATGGGGTTGCAAAACCACAGAAGGAAAATGCTTCAGATTTCTTAAAAAAAAAACCCAAAGGAAAGCACAGCATGAACAGTGATGACCTGGATGGCCTGCAGATCCTAGCCTCTGGAGAGTCCTGACACACAATAAAAAAACACCTGAGCTCTTAGTTTTATAACTTTGTAAAACTTATTCCAACCTGAAAGAGAGAAAAAATTCATACCCACATGAAGAATACAGAAGATTTTCCTTGCTAAACGACAACTGCACCAGTGATTTAGATCTTCTTGCACATTTCTTGTGCAAGCCACTGCCAGAACTACAGCCAGAGCTCCCCAGCATTCCCAGAGATGCTGGCTGGGGAAGGGAGTGGTAGTTAACTGCCTTCCTTTGGTTTGTGCTGGCAAAGCAGCACTTTTTGCTTTGTAGTACTTAATGGCCTAAAACACACGTTGAAATTAACTCCCTCATTAGCCACACAGCTGCTACTCCTTATCGCTTTCATTCTTCTTCATTATAGCGCTGCAAAATTTTATGTTCTGATTCGGAATTCTATATGATTAATACAATACATGAATTATATTTCTTAGAATATAAAACACAGGGCTCATGAATAAAAGTATAATTACACATGACCTTTGAAATCATACTCCATTCTTTAACCTATCTAGAAATAACTATGCTCATTCTTGTCCATGCCACAGTTTCATTTCAAACTGATTAACCAGCATTTTATTCCACTCAAGTTGCCTACATTAAAACAAAAACTAGTGAGTTCAGCTCCCAGCAAAACTGCAAACCCACTTTAAGGCTGTCGCTACAGAACTTGTTATTCACCTCCACAGACTTAGAGATGTGAAGAGCCGTGTGTATAGCTCAGCATTTCCATTATGATTCACGTTGTGATTTAATCAATCCTGAAACACTGTTTACTACATAAAAGAAATTGAACTTCAACAGCAAGGATCAGAAAGCAAGAAAATCAATGGAGAAGGGCTACTGAGTAACTAAGGAGGAAGGCAGTGAGTCACACATTATCCTTGGGAAGCTGCAGCAGGTCAGCAGTAGCAAAGCTGCTCTTTGGACGCTGCTGGGTGACCACAGAACCTGTCCCCAGCCCAGCCCAAAGAGCTCCATGAACACACAGCAGTGGTCCTTGGAATGCAGATCTCAGTAATGCACCTTGCTATGCATATAAAGAAACTTGTGCAACATTGCCAGCCGAATTCAACAATTTAAATTTCTAATTCTAGTGAGAGCAGTACCCACATGGAGATGAGGCCACAGGACACAACTAAAGTACTGAAGGACTGCATTACCCAAGGGGGAGCCATCTCCTGCAGCCTCTCCTTACACAGCTGGAGCTCCTAGAGCTCCAGATGTGTTATAGCTGTTTCCAGGTGGGACTTCAGCAGTGAGAGGCACCAGGAGAAGCTCTCCACAACCAGTTTCTGCTCTAAAGCATGGGGCAGCTGTCCCACTACGTCCCCGAACGTGACTTAAATTTGCATGGAAGTATGAACAGAAGAGGAGCCCCTTCATTTCATGGATTTGTGGCAGATTTATTTTTGTTCTTGAGAGGCCAGCCAGAGACTATGATGGACCAGCCACTACTGCTGGTGTTTTACAGCCACCAGAGTTGGTGTTGGGCATTTCCACCTGCGTGGCACATCACAAAGACACATTAGCCATGGGAATCCCTTTCTCTTAAGACCACATAAAAATAGCAACAGTTTGTCCTTCTATTTACTATTCTCCATCAAACTATGAAACTAAAATTGCAAGCAAAATACTGGTTGCACAGTTTGTTTTTCCTGGGCCCTTAAATGCCAACCACAAGATGTCAAACAGAGGGCAGAGAGAGGCCAAGGAGAGCAGGGGAGCTGGGGAGCCCTGACTGGAAAATGTGGTAGTAACAACCATAACTGGTGCTAATAGCAGAGAAAAAGTGTGTCAGAATGAGATCAGATCTTTTACAGACCAGTGTTTCACCTCTCAATAAAACTTTAATACAGAAAGGAATTAATTGATACAGGCAGCTATCTTAAAACATTTTTTCCCAGATAAAGTATTCTACTTACCTCAAAATTCAGTCACAATTAAGTACCCTTGAACTAGTTAATCTTTATTTCTAGGGGAAAACTCATCTACTCTTAAAGGTTCCCTTTCTCTACAAACAATGCTATTCAATCATTAATCTCAGCTAAAACCTCTTTAATGCCTCATTTATGCCTGTTTGTATTTTATTTCCTGCTGCAATGCATATGGAACTTAGTGCTTTACTTATTTTTTTCTTCTCCTTTAGACAAGTTGTATCTGCATACTGAAATAGTGGTTACAAATTTGGAGTGGACAGATATATTACACTTCTTACAATGCAATAAAATATAATTCTCTGTATTTTTTCCCCATAGCATGCAAAGGAGCAAACATACTCAGTAAAGTGAATTAATGTGACACTGTGTGCCAAACCCACTACTTTTCACAGTAACAAACCAAAGTGACATTTATCATAGTTTGATATTACAGGGCAAATATTTCATATTGGGACTGTTTCGTGTCAGTTTTAACCCACCAAGCATGGCATTTTTAATGAGGAGAAAGAACTTATGATTGTATTTTTAGATCAATCTACAGCTTTTATTCAAGATCTTCAGCTCACCTCGCGAGTGTAAAGAGAACCATCAGCCCCACTGTGACGCATCACAACATCAAACACCACGAACAGAACAGTTATGTCACAGATTTTCTAATCACTGGATGAAAACACTGGTTTCACAGAAAATGGTATAGGGAGATAAAAGACCAAAAAAAAATTATCTATATTTACTAGATTTAACTAAATTTTGTTTTCATTTCTTTTAGTCACCTGTAACTAACTGTTTCACCTTTTCTCCTTCTGTCCTCCCAGTGGCTCCATCCCAGACTGACATTCTCCTGGGCTGCACCTCATGTAAGTAGAGCTGTAGCAATACAGTGTCATTATTGTTGTGCATGCTTATTTCATCAATGTAAAACTGTGAAAATATTTACAAAAATTGGGACTTTCAGACTTGCTCTTTACTTCTGTAAAAGGCACTGGATTACCACAAGTCCTGACTGACAATTTAGCTAAGTAATATTAACTCTCAGATTGTGCTTCTCAAAGATCACAAACCAGCCACCTAAATAGTCTCACAAAGTTACATCCAATTTACTGCATCTTTTTGTATTTGTGAAATTTGGACTCCATGGAAGTGTCCCATCATCCTTGAGGCATTCCAGAGCTCTTTGCCAGGCAGGGAAACCTCTGCAGACACAGACTGGAGGCACATCAGAAGGTTTAATTGGCATTACTTCTGCAAGCTGCTTCCCAATCCACGTGAGGAAGGAAGGGAGGCTGCGGTGCCTTCCTGGGAGAGCATCCTGACAGTTAAATTTGCCTGGAAGCCCACAGGAATAAGTGTCATTAACAGGGACTGATCAAGGACAAGGACAAAGCCAAAGCCAAGCCCTTGTTGGCCAGCAGGGAAGATGCACCTCTAAGAAAGACTTTTAATCTAAACTGAATGTGTTTAGATTTGAAGGACTGACACAAAACTCATTTTGTCTTCTCCAAGTGGCCAATTCCATTCATGTGAGCACTGAGGGGGTATCTGCACACAACAAAAGAACGTGCTTGGGTGCAAGGGGTGGCGTGGAGGGGAACAGGGGACTTGTCCAGCTTGGTCTCATGAGCAAAGGATGAGAAGCCAGGAATTATTTAATGTTAATTCCAGCTCTGTGAGTACCAGCTGCTGTTCTGTTACTCTCAGCAAGTCATCTCCTCTTCTTCATATTCTCCTCTGTACTATGAATGTAACATTTTGGTGCCCAGTGTCCAACTCCCAATTCAACATTCTAATCATAAATGCACAGCCTCCCTTTACTTTGATAAAGTACAGTCAGCATCAATAGGTAAAAATTTTTAAAAATATCTTTCCAGCTATTGTGAAACAGGAGCTGACTGTTTATGAAGTACTTATTTTTTATGTCAGTTTACCATAGGGCCTCTTTAGCCACAGGCTTACAGCTGGAGGCCCCAAGGCATTTTTTGGGAGTGGAAAATTTTTGAGTTCAGGTCTTAACAAATTTCCAGCCTGCAGTATGTTTTTCATTAGTCTACATGGTGTTATAATAAATGATGCACTTCCTCTTTCATTTTATGATTTTTTTTCTTTAAACATGCAACAATTTTTCTGTGTCTGTTTTTTATTACTTTCAATATACTCAACCACACTGATCTTAGAGACTATGTATAAAACCAGAAAGGATATATTGAGTAAGATATCAGCTACAGCAAGACAAGCTTTTAAGTTTAAAATCTTTACTGAAGGCCAGTCATAAACCCATTACATGTATGCAGCTCCATGGACAACCACTCTTTTAGAGGGTGTTGTTAAAAAATAAAAATCTGTTAGTCCAAAACCTGGACTTGGCTTGGAAAGGGCTCCTCCAACATATTCACCTGCAAGACATTCAGCTAAAAAGTCTGATCCCATTGGCAATTCTCCACTGCATATATCCCACTGTATGAGTTTGCCTATTTTAAATATATTTTTAATATAGTTGATACACACACTTTTTTTTAAGATAGCCTTTCTTTTATATTTTCCCCTCTCTCCATAATTTTTAATAAGAATGTATTCCCGGGGGCTGACAGCACCAGGAAAACCAGGCTATGCCAACAAGAAGAGATTCCAGTCAAACATCATCATGTCTGGCATACTGTGTTTCATTTACAAATCTTTGATTTCTAAATGAATGGCACTTCAAAGTACACATGAAACACAGATACTTTCTGCTTATGTACACAAAGATTGTTAGAGATTAAACCACATTTAATTAAAGACTTAAGCAGGTGTCAGTTCATGATACTCTCTGAATTTGGTTTAAGAAGATGTATGTTCCACAGTTACCCAGCAGCACATTAAATACAAGCAGAATCAAAGAGACTTTCCTAAACAAAGCCAAGAAAAGCTACTTTGTAAGAGGGTTTGAAGTTTGCTACTACTGATCTGTCATTTATGGAACGTCACATACTTAGGAAACATGTTTTAAAACACTTAAAAAATAAACAAACCCCCAGTAAACAGCCCCATGAGACAGTGCCCCAGGCCACACAAGACCTATTAATTTCAGTGGGGTTTCGTTGTGCCTCTGTTTATGCATCTAACTACACAGAGTTAATTTGCAGTATCTGGACACAAATAACAAGAGTTTAAACATGGAAATGGAATTGCTTCCAAGTAATTTTTCTCTGTCATACTTCAGGAGTGATAGCAACAGGAGGGGAACCTTGTTTCTCCATTACTCAAAGATTCATTTCTTTTTTTAAAGGAAATCCAAAGATTAATTTAAAGCCATCTGATGAAAATACCTTAATATTTACCTTCATATTTTGTTGTAATATATAGCGAATTCGAGTGATTTCAAAAGTTATCCTGGATGCTTCTCATTTCAAGATGTTAAATATTGGCTCTCTGAAATTTCCATTACACATTGTCTGACAATATTTGCTGCTCTGGAGTACATGAACTGACTTCTAATTCTTACAGAGGTAATGATAATAAAGTTTGTAGAAGTTGGGCACAGGTGACATTTTAGAATTTCATAGTTATGTTACCATAACCATATGTCCCTTCTTTCCAGGTCCATAAAGTAAGTGTAAAAAGTGCTTAGAACTGCCAAATCTATAAATTCTCCCGATCCTTTTTACCCATTATATCATCAGTTATACCTACTCTCAGACTGGTCTCCTAATCACCCTTTAAATGAGGGCATCCCACATCCCAGCAGCAGTGTTACAGCTGCCACCCGAGCACAGTAAAGGAGCACACCTGTAATCCTGCCATTTTTATAACTAGTAAATCACAAACTGACATTCCAAACCCAAGAGCAGCCTGTTACAGAGCTGTGGGAAGGAAACAGCGAGGGAGGCAGAGCCAGTGATGCCCCAGCTGACAGTCAGGGGGGATGCAGGACAAGCGTGGGACAAAGAGGCAGAACAAAGACCACAACAAAGGCTGCTGACCAGTCAGGGCTGTCATCAGCAGCAATAAAGAACCAGCCTGCATCCCAAAAGCTGCTTTATGGGAGCCAGAGCGTGGCTGCAAAGGCAAAGTTTAAAGGTGGCATAGGATGGTTAACAGGAAAGTGCAATTTTTGGAGCCTCAACTGATCCCGAAGGGAAGACTGAGCACTCTTGTATAAACCAGCTCTCCCTTTTGCAGTTACTTTCCCCTACTTCTTCACTTATTGAAATATTGCACACACAGAAATCTGAAAAATAAAAAATGGTAGAAACCAAGACCTGTTTGCTTCAGCAATAAGGTAAAAATCTGCAGTAACCATGAAGGCTCAAATTACAAAATATCCACCAGTGCAACCAAGAGTCACACACGGCTCCTGAATTTTATCCAGTTGTCTGCAGACAGTGTAAGGAATCTCCCTTATCCAGGAAGGAAAAACTCAGAAATTTATGTGAGATTCTTTTGTACAGCTATGGCAGGCACAGGTTACAACGTGGGTCTTTGTATGGCTGCTCCACCTCCAGCTTTATTTGCTGCGAGCTGGTTATGTAACTAACACAAAAGAAAATAACCATTCCTGGGTTGCTTTCCTTTGCAAGCCCTGGGCTGCCAGGAGGAACTGAGAGAATTCAAAAGCAGCTTCCCTTCTGTTGCTCTTTTGGGTGTTTCTCTTTGAAGTGGCACCCTGAGTGGCTGCTCATTCACCAGTTTTGTAGGTAGCTTTAAAGCAGTACTTCCCACCCTTCAAGCTGAAGCGCAGAAACATACAATTAATTAAACCAAGTTAGTGGTGTTATTATTTCAGCCTTTTATTTCTACTTGGTGTCAGACTCTTAAGACGAAAGGACTCTTTGTAGTAGGATTTCGGACACTCTGGGGAAAATTATGAACTTTAGGACTGATCTGATCTGGTTCGTGCAACACACAAACAATTTAAGGAAACCATTTAGCTACTGCTTAAAGGAAAATTCATTCTAAAATCTAGAAGCAGAGTTTAGCTTTGCAGTGTTACTGTGCTGTATTTAACTGATGATTTAACCCTTTGTTTTGACATGCTATTTTTAATCACTTTTTTTCCTCAAAAGAAGACTCAACCTAAAATATGGAATTACTGCAAAGTGGATTTCCTGGCTGGGAAATCTTTGGTAACAGATAAATAGACCAATAACCTGCCAAATGGCTCTAATGCAACAAAAATTGCATCTATTGCTGCTTATAATAGTAGTGGCCAAACACCACATTACTAGTTTCCAACTATTTTCCTGATGTTAAATGTTTGTAAACCATCCTTTGGCATTGCTGCCCAACTCCAGGAACATTCTCTAGGACAGTTTAGTTCTTAACTAAAAAGAAATATTCCCACATTATTAAGAATTACAATGGAGAAAAGATCTCAGTGAATCTGTCCTACTGTCATGGCTCGCTCCCATTTCCTTACAGTGTGTATGTTGTTTATTTTGATTGTTTGAGCATGGGATTTTATAGCCATAATTATCTAATTTTCTCATAGTACAAACAGTCCAATTTTCATTCATTGAGGTCACCATTTTTATTGTATTCCTGCTCTGTTTTTTTCTTCCCTTTAAAACAACAAATACAATAGATTATGCGATCAAAACACCTCCTGGGGTAGAGTTCTATTCATTAATTGTTTTTTCGCATGAGCATAGATCAAAAGTGGCAATAGTAAAATGGGCAGCTAGAGGAAATGTTGTTTTAGCTCCATTTCCATTCCCCATAACCTTTAGATGAAGTAGTTCAAACAATCATGCAACCTCATCTTCGAAGATTTTGTGCCACAATTTTCTCCAAAATCTGGAAGGCTTCAAGAAGCAATGTGCAGTCAAGCAGATTTTAGAAGCTGGTAGCACTTCATGGTCAGCTGGCTGTAAAATCCTGCTCACTGCCACAGTCTGGAGCTTGCAAACTTGGTGCTTTACAACTTTTTTAAAGGTTTGAAGGGTGGGGAGACTGCAGCCAAGCATTTATTAAGGAAGACAGTAATACCCTGGACTTTTTCCTTTGCTTGTACTTTCTCCTGCTTCTCCTGTACTGCAAAGTGAGCTGTGGTTCTTTCAGCCTGTCCTGCAGTGCCTTCAGCATGTCCTGTAAGCTTCACAAAACACACCCAGAGGGTTAAAGCCCTTCCTCCCTCCCCACCACCTGAGGTCTGCAAAGGAAAGAGCTGCTGAAAGCCTGGTAACAGGAAAAGGTCAGGAGCTATGTATTATATCCTGTATGTTTGGATTAGCCCACAATAGCTAAATAAACTGATTTGATGTCTAATGACATTTTCAAACAGTAGCTAATAAAATTATCCAAAGTATGCAGAAACAAAAGAGGCATACAGACACACCAAAAACCATCTCTAATACATCCACACAGGCTATGACCTAACAGGGAGTTTCAGCAGTCTGGTCACACAAATCAGGGTCAAATATAAAGGAACCCAAGTTAAAAATCCTACTGACTAGATGCCAATACTCCTGGCTTGCCCATTATTACTACTCCTATTTATAGGCAACTATCAGGTTTTTTGCACAGAACCATGATCTTTCCAAAATAAATAAATAAAAGGCACGTGACTGACGTGAACCACGAGCTCAGAAAACTTTGGGAAAGCTTCTTTGAATTAGCAGGGTTACCAGGTCTGAGGGATTTTTACTAAAAACTACATGAGGATCCCAGGTCACGACAGCAGAGGAAGGAGCTGCGATGGAGGAGGTTTACTGCTCCTGTAGTGATGGAGCTGGCACAAGCCAAGTGACCCTGAGCTGCCTCAGCTGCTCGGTGCACGGCAGTGCATGAGCTCCTCTGTGGTCCCACCTGGACACCAAGCAGGTGCCACTCACCTTCTGGTGGCCCTCAGCAGAAAAGGAGCTGTGCTGGGGCTGTGGCACAGTTCCACCAGAGCTCGTCTGAACGGCCCTTAGGGAGAGCTGGGTGAATTCCTCAAACCAGAGGCACTGGTTCCGAGGAATGGATGTATGATTAATGGGGTTGCAGCACTGGTACAATTGTGGTTGCCTTTTTAAAGTTCTTGCAACCTGGAACTCTGTAGCAGATGAAAAGTGAAAGGGACTCAAAGCTGTGCCCATATAAAAGGCAGTGCTAAAGCAACTAATCTAAAATTTGCAAATAGGTCTTGCTTACCTCAGCTGATTTGCACATTCAGTTTCATTTTTTATGTAATTACCAAAGCATTTTCAGACTTGTTATGACCAAATACAAACTTGCTGAATATTCACACTAAGATGAAACAGAAATAAACAATCTTGAATGAATCCCATTAATACTACACCTTGCTTTACACTTAGAACAGTAACACTGAAAAATGAGAAGGAATGTCAGTGGGGATTGGCTGTGCAATGAACCAGGAGATCTTTGCCCACACCACACTCTTTATCATGAGCCACTAACTGTCTGCATTCCTTTGAAGGTACCAGCTTAACATAAAAGTATACCAAGGAATATTTGTGATAATCCTTTATATGAATAACCACTCTTTGTAGACACTCTGCACATGGATATGAAGGCTGAAACACACCCACTAATTCACTAATATTGTAGTGATGCTTCAATGAAACCACTTCAGCTCATAAAAATAATACTCCAGCAACCACAGTCCTGAAAAACTACTTTCACTTTAACCTTGTGATTTGTTTAATCCACCTGAATCACTGACTCTGCCTAAGTTTCTGTGTAGAGCACTCCTGAAAGGTAAACTTCCAAAAGCCATTATAATGTGGAACAAAATGGATTGGAACTTTGTTTAGCTCTTATTTAGATTTTGTAAATAAAAAATATTACTAGAATTGTCTATCAGTTAGATGTTGCAGCACATTAGGGACATCAGCACCTTAAACAAATGGTGACTTAAACATCTGAGCCACTACAGATTATTCAGCAAACAAAAACCTGCACTGCTCACATCCTGCTTTCATATTAACAGGTTACCTGTAATTATGAACTTTAGGGCTGTGCATTAACTTTACAGAACCACCATCACATATTTGGGGTAAGATAGACAGGGAACTGCCATATTTAACTCAGTGTATGAATCAAGCCAATAGCACCAGTACACTGCATCTGAAAATTCATCTTGTGAGGAGACCTCCAATGCTTCTGTGATCCCTGCTGCTTACTGGTGACAAATAAAAAGTGCATGATGTTCTGTGTGTGTGTGTCTCACGCTCATACCAGACTCCTGTCCAGCTGAACCCATACCATGTGCACAGCAAAAATATCTGGCTTGTGCTTTAAAGGTGTTTTAGGTCTGGGCTAATTTTCCTGGCAGGTCACAGAAGAGGCTCCACCTTCACTGAGGCTTGTGCTTGCTGACTTTGCAGTGAGGCAGAGTTAAAAAATAAGTCACTGCAGTAAACCTCAACATTTCCCTCAGTCCCCTTGCAGTCCTGTGTGGCCAGGATGAAGTCTCAGCACAAAACCCCATCCAGGGGCCTGCCCATGGATTCTTCATTCATTTTAGGGTTAATCTCCTTTAAGGTTGATAAGCAAAAGCAGATCTTAAACTTTACTGCTCTGGGGAGGAAGGAAAACACAAAAAATGTCCAGAAAAGTTTTGTAAGTATGGATATTGTTAAAATGTGGACCTTTACGGTCAAAGCACAACAATCTCCTCTGCCCCACAAGTTCCCCAGGTAATTCCAGGTGATCAGCTACCCCTTGTCACTACAAGCTATAGTTACACAACCTAATTGAGTAAGGGATTCCATATCTCTACACTCAAATAGACCTTGTGGAAAGTCTGCTGGACAAACCCAGCCAGGAAAATGGAGAGAGTATTAGGCTGTGGGCACTGCAGGGATCATAAGAGCAAGCAGTTGCCTCTATAAAAGCAAGAGAGCAGCAGACTCGAAGGAGCCACATTATTACCTCCTGCTCTCCCTGGAGACAAGGAGTGCTATTCCATCTCCCAATCTCTGCATTTTTCTCCTGCAAACAGCCGATACACTGAAGTTTATGAGGTCTGAATTTCAAAAGGAAAGCACACTTTCCCTTCAACTCCATGCCCAACTGTCACTGGTATTATATCAAATATAAATCAACAACACAGTTTGAGTTTTCTTCTCTGTGTTTCAAAATACAAACCATACATAACAGCTTAACCAAATGAGTGATAAGTATGAAATACTACAAACCATAAAAAAAAGAAAAGGTATAATGTGGCCTGCCCCACACTGTCTCCTCAAAGACATATTACTTCAGAGATTAAAGAAATGCTTGTTTATTTAAAAATTTCTATTTCCAACAGCAGAAAATCTGATGGAAAATACTTACATAGGACCTACAAGCAGAGCTGCTGTGTGATAGACACTGGAAATAGAGACTTGGGGGGTTTTAACTTTAATATAAACAATAAATGCTTAGCCAAAGGGAACAAAGAAGTAACAGAACTAAGAAAATACTTAGATCATAAATACCAACACACAAAAAGTTCTCAGGTGTTGACCTTAGAGCCTGTCTCAGAATCCTGTTGTGAAGTTTTAGGTTCTAAGAAACTGCAAAATTAAAACCAAGCAACTAATGGTATAAAATAACAAAACATATTTATATTACATACACCAAAGAAGATACACATGCTAACATGAATGACAAATTCTTCATTCATTTTATGGCTCAACTCATTTTTGGTCAATAAGTAAAATCATATATTAAACTTTACTGCTTTGGGGAGGAAGGAAAAGACATAAATTATTTCTTCATTACAGTTTAAAAAGGCAAATTATTTAAGGACTATTTGTATTCAAGCTAAATAGACAGAATCATGATATTACAGGCTTTTTATTCAAATGCAAGGAATTTACATTTACCTACCACCTCATTAAAGTCAGATGATAGAGCAGCACCATTTTCCTTACACAATTTTTTTTTTCCCCAATTAAAATATTTCTTCTGAATGCTTATAAGAATTCTGAGGTTTACAGTAAAGTATTTTTTAAAGCTCGCATTGGCTGTTTTTAAGGTGTAATGTTGGTCACTGTCTAAAGTCTCCTGAGACCAAGTGGATGCTGCAGGCTTTTACTGAACAGCACTGTGTGAAGGGAAGGGATGTGACTCCCAGCACACATAGCTGTCATGAGCAGCTCTGAAGAAAATCAAATCCCACCAACATAATGCTTTTGTCAGCTTGGCTCACTGTGCTGCGGGTCCAGGACTCTGTTAATGTGCACAGAAGGGCTGCTCCCGTGGTCACATTCTTTTCCTGTACCAAAGCTCTTGTGGTTTGATGCTGTTTGTCTCCCATTTCGTAACAGTACCAAAGGTTCGTTCCCCGAACCACACTGTTGTCCTTTCCCTCTGTCCTTTCCAAAAAAAATGACCTCTCCAAACCCTTTCACAACCAGGGACAGGGTACACAGCACTGTGCCTAGGGCAGGACCTGCACTGCAGTCTCTGCTCACCTCACTCACACAAGGGTCTGGCCTTGATGGGCAAAATGTTTCTGCTGACCATCAAGCAAGGCAGTGCCTCCTCCCAGGTGAGATTTTTAAGCAGTTCACCTCTTAGGTTGCTTTCGGTTTTTAAGAGGCTAGAAAGAATTTGCATAAGTGCACCTAAGCCTTGGATCAGTAAAAATGAATAGTGCTGTTGTTAGAAAACAATGTTTGGGTTTTAGATAACATGTTTAGGGAAAACATCACTGTTTGAATTTGTCACACTCCCAGCTTTATCTGGCTGGCCAAAACAAAGTTACAGTAGCTTTTCTTGTGCATATCAATTTTCATGCACATTATGTTGGATTTCTCACTGTTTCTTTAGGTAATGACCACGTGCTTTTACATTCTTTTATTCATTGCTCTGAATATAAAAGATATCAATGTTTCTGTATATGAAATCTAGAAGTATTACAGAAAAGGAGAACTATAGCAGAGGAATTGATCAAAAGTTAATCCAATTAGTCTTTAGGAGAGAAAAAAGCTCTCAGTGGAAGTGAGATCCTTATGAATATTTTATTCATAGGATAATAATAAACATGCAGCAAACTATACTGTGAAATATTACTCCAAAGCAGACAGACACAGCAGAAACTAATTAACTAATTAATCACAATTAAGTTGCATTTTCATTTATATTATAAGGGAAGATAAGCCAAAGGCAAACTTCAAAGCATCAAACATTTCTTAACTGCTTTCAGCAGCAGCGGTGAATAAGCAGAATGACTGCTGTCCTTTTAGCCTCCATAAGCATTTTTAACTACACTAATCACTGTGATTTTTGCAAGTCTGTTTTCTACTGTACATAGCAGAACACCTACTCTTCCTTCCTTCTGTCTGCTGAACAGAACACTTGTTCTGATAGAAATGCTAAAGCAGCACAAAAGGCAGCACCCTATTTGTCATGCCAGCATCAAATCCTTCATGTGTTTGATTGGCTCCATCAAACACATTGGCTTCATCTGCTTGGACTTAAGTCCAAGCAGAATTCCTTAGATTTCTAAAGAAGTCAGACTGATTCTGAAGTGAAGCAACGAAGTTAATCAAATGTCTGGACTAAGTGATTCATGTAAACATCAATGTTTGTGATTTGCACATCAGAGTGATTCACCTGAACTCCTGCGTGCAGGATCTGAACCTCAGATAGGAGGTTATCAGAACATTCTGAATATTTTCCACAACAGCTACAAGTACTGCCCATTTAAGAGAAGACAGACGAGCAGGCTCCAGTGACCTCCCTACAAACTGTGCTTTACTGTTCTCAGCACCCAGTGCCTGTGTGGGCTCTGTAAAAACAACCATTTATCAATCCTTAGTAAGAAACTGGCTCTCTGACAAACTAATTACTCCTCAGGCTTCCACTCATTAGCACAGGAGGAAGCAGATTATACATTTATTTTGTGGTGGGCTGACCTTGGCTGAGCACCAGGTACCTACCAAAGCCATTCTATCATTCTCTTCTGCAGCTGGACAGGGAGAGAAAATGTAACTCAAGGCTCGTGGGTTGAGAGAAGGACAGGGAGAGATCACTCACCCACTGCCATCCCAAACAAAACGAACTCAACTTACAGAAAAATTAATTCCTTAACCATCAAATTAGAGTAGCATAATGAGAAATAAAACTGAATCCCTTCCCAAAATCTTGCTATGCAAACCAAATATAATTTTACATATCAGGTCTCCTGAAGTAACAAAGCTGCTGCCCTAGTCATTTTTGCTTCCTGAAGCAGGCAAGACTTATTAAAATCTGCATGTTACCTATGTAGGACACTAAGAAATCTCTACAAAAAGTTTGTCCTCATTTTTAAAAAGGTAATTGCTGTATGGCATGTGAATGGGTACACTGCAATTAGTAAGCACTAGTATTTATTTCCATGTCCTTTACGTGGCTGTAGTCCCAGGAACTTGTACAAATCCTAAGCATGGCTTTCCAAAATACCATGGAATGGACACAGTGTTGGCACCAGGTGGAGTAGACTGGCAGTAGACTCCAGGTGTAACTTCACAGATGTTTTTGTAACAGGAGGCTTTAGATTTACAGAGGTCTTAGACTCCTTTGCACATTTCTTCCCCCAGAATTACTTTGGAGGGTTTTTTTGCCCTTGGAAACATTTGTCCAGCCTCATGTTGGCCTGGAAAAAGAATACCCTTTCAGAGTATCTAAGGAAGCATCCTCACCCACAGGACTGTGAAAGGATGGCCAAGGACTCAAATGAAATCATCAAATACTTAAACCTGTCAAACTCTTTAACAGCATCCCAGAACGGAATGTGCTAAAGGTTGTTTTCCAGTTTGATATATACGTATGGCTGCAGTGGGGAGTCTTACAAGAAATCGAGTTTCTTGGTAGAACATTTTGATAACTAAGGGGTAAAAACCCCCCATGGCTGATAAACTGGAGTGGGGAGCGGCACATGACAAGCAAGAGATGGACAAATCAGAACTCATTCATGTCAGTAAGATGCCTCAAGCTCCTGATAAATGAAAATTCTTCTTCTAAATCTTACCATCTAATAGTAACCAACCTTAGACCAGCATTATTATTATACTAGACCCCTAGAATGTAAATTTAAAATATTTTATTCAGACATTATAAATGGAATAAGATGTAATCAGTAATTATGCAAGTTCATCCAGGAGGCAGCTAGAAAATGCTATTTCCTTCACCAAGCACTGAAAATTAAAAGCCACAGGAGTGTCAGGAACAAGATGTCTCAGAGTTGCCAGCAATTAACAGAAAGATATGTTTATCTCCAGCGGATGTGACAAATTTTGAAGTCATTTCAGCCTTAGTGCAACTCTATTGAAGGCTGATTTTTCCCTTCAAACTCTAAACTCAAACCAATTTTATAATTCTTATACATGCTATGTGATAAAAAACTGTGTCAATATTTCTGCTTTTACTGGAAGCCTGGTCCCTGCGGTCAGAGTCTGTTCCACAAGAGTTTCCTCCCCAGCCAACGTGATGGTCTGGTTGATAAGTCACCGAGTCGGCTTTCACCAGTGTTTCTAATAGGAAACAGCATTATGTTATAGTTTCCAGGAAAAGTACCATCTGTTCCTCCTGTCAGTCTCTGCAACTGGCACCAAAAGATCTGTGGGGAATGCTCCTGTGCTGCCAAATTTCAGCAGAGTTCCCTGCCACAAGCCCTGCGCACGGGTGAAGCTGACAAACCGTGGGAGAAGATAAGAGCTGCTGTTTCCACCCTGCCAGCTCACCGGGCCAACTCATTTACAGAGTAATTCCAGCACACTCCGTGCACCTTTGACACTCTTTCCCTGGAATAAATTCAGTCAGCAAAGCCCAGAATTGGAATAATTTGCATTCATTTGGATTGGCGAGAATCTGTCTTCTTTACTGGAGTGATGCTGATTTACATGAAGTACAAACATTCCTTACCTGGAACCTGAGCAATTCCAAAATGCTGGAAATGCAGAGATCCAGGCACTTGCTGTCTTGTAAGAAGAGGTGCAAATGACCCGTTTGCATTTATTAAAAGACATTACCTAAACAAAGAATTTTACCATGAAACTGTCTTTTATATGATCTCAAATATTAAAAAGGTCTCAGCAGAAGTTTCTATGATCTAATGATCTTTAGATAAAAGTGGGAACACAAGTTTCATAAACATTTTTTCCCCAAAACCAGTCTTAACTGACTTCTTGCTCTACAGTTTAAGTGTCTGTAGATACTGGGGGCAAAACTCCTTATATTTAAACATTGATGACTATAAGTTATGAAAGATTCATTAATGAAATCACCTACTTAGTCTATTAAGTTCCTAAAGTCAGAATAAATGAACTAAATATTTTCATTAAAAACAGTGGGATAAAGTGTCCACTAAGTCCCAGCTGCTCTAAACATCAACATCACAACAGTAAAGATGCTTTCTGAAGGTGTCTGTAACCCTTGTTAGATCCACTGAGTTGCAGTACTTCATACAAAAAGAATCTGCAACTTACATTCAGTTTTAAACTGAAGGAAATTATTTGTTTGTGTGCTCTCCCAGAAATTGAAATTTTCTGTATTTTTTAATTAATTTAATTAATTGATTCTTTTGGTTTCTGTGGCTCACCAGTTATAAGCACGCTGAAAATTGTCACGAAGGTTACATTTTTAAAAGTTTGTTTTCCATGAAGGAATTGAAAGAATTAATATATATACATAACAACTTTCAGTCATCTTGACACTGAATTTTATTTAAGGTTGTTGTTTCTTAGTTTTGAAGTAGGATACCTGCATCAAAATCAGCTTCCAAGTGGTCTGAAAACATGGAGCAGAACTGCAGCAGGGCTTACTGGCTGTTCAGCACTCTGAATGGCGCCATCTACTCTGCTGATGCTTAAGAGCTGTCACTTCTTGTATTCCAACTGGTCAACTTTATAAAATCCAGAACTCAGAGCACCTTACGTAAGCTGATTTTCTAATACGACATTCATTCTAATTATTCCTGTTATTTAATACGTCGTAAGTTCCTGCTAGTGAGTATGAATACTAGGAAAATTACTGGGGTTTTGTTTTGCATATAAGTTAATCTTTTAAAATAAGTATTATCTATTGGATATTTAGGCATCTCCAAATTGTATCTCATGTCAGGAACCCTGGCAGCTAAGGCCTGCAGATAGGTGAATACAGACTGTGTAAATTCATTCTGCCTCATGGAATGCCCACCTTTAGAACTGCACAGAAGTACAGTATTTAACTTTCTGCAGTGATTAAGTCTTCATGTATTAAAAGCTGCACTGTTCACTCTATAGTGAATCCTTTCTTGCTGCACAGAAACATTAAAAAAGAGGCAGTATGTCATGTTTTCCGTATAGACACTCTTATGGAATTCAGTGATAATGCTAAGTCAGGAAGAGGTGGAGCAGCACATCAGTGCCACTCATCCGATGCTGGGACAGAGAGAACTTAACAAAACATGACTGAGTTTATGGAGTTAACCCGTGCAGAGCCCCCAGTGCAGCTGTTCCCCAGCAGCTGCCAGGAGGGCACAGCCACAGTTGGGGCAACCCAACTCCCACAGAGGCTCCACTGCAAAGAAATAAACAGCACAAAAAGGAGGATTTATGTGGAGTGGCAGATGTGCCCGGCAGATAGCATCTGTGTCGGAACAAGGGACTCCTTCCACACAGATCTTCAGGGGCTGCAACACTGGGCTATCTCCTCTCCACAGAACTTCTACCCCACAGTGCTTGGTTATTACAACCTTCCAGAGCACCACGACACTGCCACTCTCCAACAGATCTAAAGGGATCTTAAATCCACCATTTAGCAGTTTTGATTATGGTTTCCAGGGTAGTTGATCTTTTCTTTCTTTATTGGACAATATTATGTGCACTCACAAGATTTAATCTGCTTAGAAATTGAGGGGGGGGAAGAGAACCTAAGCAAATACAATTATTCATTTCTGATGGATACACATGTTGTTCTGAGCAACCTTCTATGACCTCTAAAACAGAAGGAAGTTCTGCAGCGCTAACCTCCTACAGAATATGCACATCCTAAAAAAACAGTTGCCGTACCCTAAAAGCAAATCTTCCTCTTTCTTCTAAACCAAACGCCCATCTGAACTCATTTGTTGATGCTTAGTGACCTGTGGCAGCAATCTGCAGACTTTTGACACAGCCTTACATGAACTCAGATTCCCAAAGAGCTGAACAATCTAAACAGAAACAGAATGTGCAGCTGACATTGTTAATGATTGTATTATGTTAATAGTTTTACATATTATTTATATATTTAATAATAACAACAATGATAAATAACAAAATCAGAAGGCCAAAACGGGGGGGGAGAAAGCATCTGTTTAGTGGGTTGCCAAGAGGCCACAGGCAGAAAGCAGATTATCATGGCACAAGTGGGATCTGAATCACCAGGTAGCTGCAATGCAGATGATCTACCACAAAGACAGTGCTTACAGAATGAAAGGATAAACAAATGAGACAGATGTTGCCAATGCCTGTGGAACAATAACAAAGGTCACCCAGCCAGTGAGAGGGGTGCCCACAGGAAGGAGTTCTGAGCACAACATATATTCAGAATTTCTGGAAAAGCAGAGTGAGCAACCTCAAAGGGCAACCAAAGCAAAATGCAAAGACCAATTTCAGGAACACGAGTATCTCTGTACTTGTGCCACGTGCAACGGAAATGCGCCCTTACAGTTCTTGAGAATGTAACTTTTATTGTCGATTCAAAATACCAAAGAACAGCCTGAGATTCACAAAGTAGAAGTGAAAGTGTGTCATGCTTGGAAGCCCTGTCGTAAGTTGGATATGATACTGTATGTGTGTCATATGAGCAAATAACGATGGGAGGTGCAGCATCAGTCGTAAGGGATTCATCAGGGAGAGATAAAGAAGAAAATGTTGGCCAGGCAGATGTGAAACTCAAGGGGTATTTTAAGAAACCAGGAAATGTACATAAGAATTTATGCATGGATGCTAAAGGAAAAACATTGGTCCAAGGGAAGGCTATTACCTATAGAGCTGGAAATGGGTTCACAGCACTCAAATTGTGCAGAATCAAGCAGGAGTAGGCAAGAGTTGGGTTATGTAAGTCAGAGATCTTGGGTTTGTTATTTTAATGATCAATTATTGTTATGCTGCTACTAAAGCAAGTTATACAGCACAGGGAAAACGTTTAGAAAACCAAACCTGAGCCTAATGAAGGGTGGAATCAGAGGGAGCAGAAGGCTGGGTGACTGCTCTTCCATGAGTTCACTTGTCACGGGTGGCAAACTCCTTGCTCCCTCTCTTTCAACTGACCTACTCTTGCTTTTTGATTTGTACTTTTTAAAACAGCCAACACAGGCTTATTATAGTCAATGCTACTTTGTATCAATTATTCTTGTTGTTTGATCGTGCCTTCTTTCACCTTACATTGCACTGAATTAACCACATTATAAATGGAACCAATATCAATTATGAACTTCCCACTCGCCAAACTGGTCAATAGTTGCACCACAGACATAAATGATAGGGTTGGAAGGGGCCTGTTTTTCAGCCCAGCCCCCAGTATCAAGCAGGATTTTCTTCTCCACTCATGTTAAAAGCATTTTATCTGAGCTGTATCATTGTATAATAAACAGCAGCAACTCAGCAACTGCATGAGAAAAGTATATTCTGAAACCTACTTGCCTGCACTGCTACATTTTTTCCCCCTCACATCTAGTGTGGGCTATTTAGTTTTTCTTTTCTGTATATCCAGCCTACAAGTCACTTGTTAATCCCTATGGTATGTATATAAGCTAGTAAGCCTAAAGAAATGTCACGTTACCCAGACTGAGAGGTAACAGCAGTGTGACACTTCACTCCCCGGCACTTCAGAATTCAGTGTGTTCCCCTTGATGTACAACTAACTGTAGGTTTGTTATTTTCCAGAAATATTGGTCATCCATTCATTAAAGTCTGAAGAACCAATCCATAAGTAATACTCAGCATGACACTTTCAAAAAGTACCTATCAAACCCTGATGAGGAGCTGACAATCTACTAAGTCATGGTTTATATACACATAACAGCACTTCTGGCCATGGTTTTTTAGTTTGCTCAGCCTAGATCAGAAGCCAATCTGTGCTGCCCAGGAAAGCTCTGTGTAGGGCCCAGCCTCCCTCTAGGCAGGACTGGGTTTCAGTCTGTAGGAATTAAGAGATCCCGTGGGAACTCAGTAAGACGTGACAAAGGTACAAGTGTTTGGCATGTTTAGAGACTTACCTTGTTGGCAACGGCTTTATTAGCTATGTGCTTTATTAGCTATTAGTTTATAATGATAGCACAGCTTGTGAAAACATATTTAGAGGTCAGATAAATCAGGTAAGAGCTACATCACAGAGAGATGATAATAGAGCAAGTAGACAAACCATTTATTGTATAAACAAAAAAATCTGCAGAGCAAAGAGACATTGCTGCAGCTGGATAAAGGGTTGGTTTTTTTAAGGCAAATATAATAATCCGAGCATAGAATGGTCATGCTTCAAACTCTTACCCAACCTGCTCTGCAACTTAGTGCTGCACTATGAATGATAATGTCTGAAAAAGCCTGGCTGCAGCTATGGACTCTGTAACACAACTAAGCAGAACTTCATTTATTTTTCTCATTATTTAAACTTCATTTTATCTATCTTTTCTAAAATAATCTTTGCCACCAAGTGCTCTCAACTTCTTGTGCTCTGTTGCAAGAAGTTTTTTCTTAAGTACCTCATGCACATTGCCATCTAAATAAAACCACCTTCAGCTTTAATGGAGTGTAAGGAAATTGGCTTTTGGCCAAGTATGACCACTCTAAAAGTGCTTCTACATGAATACCTTTCCTACTTTGCTGTTTCCCTGGTGAACTTAGGATGATTATAGTCCTTCTAAAGTTTTGAAGCACCAAAAACTTGATGCCTCAGTTTGTAACATGAAGTTATCCACAGCACATACACAATTCTGTCTGTGGACTATGTGTCAAAACAGGAACAGGGGAATTTTCTGCCATTGGGAGCTGCAGTGGTTTTACAATATTCCTAATGAACCTTTAAATACAAACTGCACTCAGATAGAGTAACTCAGCACAAACTGGATGATCATTTTTACACTTCAGAGAATACTGTGAGTTGGAAGGGACACACAAGGATCTAGTCCAAGTCTTCAGTGAATGGGCCATACAGAGATCAAACCCACAGCTTTGGTGTTATCAGCATCATGCTCTAAACAACTGTGCTTATCTCAGGTTTAGTGTTTTTCCGGCATTTGTTTTCCATAAACACCTACTTATTTTTTCAACAAGGGATGCTACACTGGTGTTTATTTGCTATGGAATAAAGCCTTGGAATTTCTAAATATAAGACAAATTACTTTGAAAAAGGCAGCGCTCTGTTTTGGTTTGCGATATCAGTTAAAAACATACTTCAAAGGTAGTAACTTTATTTCATTAGTCTGAGAAGTTTCCATATAAACAATGGAACAACCACAGTACAAAATTCAGTATGGGATAGATTACCAATCTGCAGTGCAAAAACTATTTCAAGAAGTCATCCATTTCAAAGTTGTGGAAAATACATACATTCACGTCCATTAACTGCAAGTGACATGCAAATATCCATGAATCAACATTTTTAAAAAGGAAGCAGAATGGAACTTGTAACACCATCACAAAATGAAGGTTATGTCGTAATGCCTTTTCACAATCCCATAACAAGCTCCAAATTCAAAGTAAACGCTCCGAAACTTTTCTTCCTACCTTGTTTTACAAGCTGGCTCATGTTTGCCAGCACCACAAGCACCTGTGCGCTTTGTAGTACGGGAATTTTTAAATACTGATTGTTCAGGATATATGGCCTATAAAAATGAGACCTCAAAGCTACATGTTCTCATCCCGAGTTTAAAAAATAAAGCCCACGCTCTCGAACGAGGGCTGTTGACTGCACTGGCGGGGAATGGCACGGGCTCTGCAGCATCCCTGGAGAAGCCCAGTGCCGATGACAAAACCAAAACAAACCTGCGCGCCCATGGATTTCAAGCAGTAAATCCGAAACCCAGAGACTACAAAGCGAGCTGGCTCCAACAGCTCCGAGCACAGCCTCTCACTTCTTGAAACTGGCTGTAAACAGGGGAAGGGAGGGGCCAGGCGCCTGCCAAGCCAAGCAGAAACTTGTGAGTAACTTAGAGAGGCAAAACAAGTGCAGCGCAGGCAGCGGCTCCCAGCGCGGTGCCTGGCGCTGGCCGGGCCAGCACCATGCTCGCCGGGAGNGGGGCCGCGCGTCCAGCGCGCTGCCGGGGGCAAACGGGAGAGGAGCCGGGCAGCGCCGGGGCACTGTAAACAAGAGGCTGTACTTATGCAACAGAAGCGACCTGGGGCTGCAGAGCTGCCGGTGACCGCGCGGCGAAGGGGTCAGCGGGGATCGAGCGAGGCGCGGTGCTGCGCGCAGCGCTCCGAGCAGTGACCCGGGCACGGCGGAGCTGCCCGGGCAGTGACAAAAGGCACGGCTGGGGGCGAAATGCTCCGCGGGGCCTGCACAGCGCAGCACAGCCAGCAGGTTCAGTGCCTTCGCCGGTAAGTGAGCCTTAAACACGGCGGATTTCGGCTTCAGCGGCAGAAATACCGCACCTGGGGGCTTAAAAGTCACGGAGGAAATCTGAGAAAACGCTTTAATTTTGGATTTTGTTTTTGCTCGTTTCGGCGGTAAATATTGTCATTTTCGTGAGATTACTGTTTAACACAATGAATCGCCTGCCATTTATATAATTAAAACAGAATTGTCGGGTTTAACTGCACTTACAGGACGTAAAAAAAAAAAAAAAAAAAAAAAGGTAATGACTAAAAACACTTGTGAAACCAGACATCCCCCTGCTCTGTAAAATACAAAGCCCGGTTGCAAAGACTGTTGATCTTCTAAGACAATATACAGGCAAGTTATTCAGTGGCTGATGTAATTCAGTCTGGAGTAATCAAAGCTACATGCTTAAGGATAAACCTACATAATGGAATTACGTGATTGTATCCATGCCTGTGCTTAGTCACCTTTGCACTCACCAGAATGCATATATTTGCAATATCTAGTTCCAGTCTGCTGCTTTGCTTGAATCGAGTCATTACAGTTCAATGAGATGTAGTTTTGGTTCCCTTCAACTGCGAAAAAAAAACCAGCTTTTCTTTTTCTTTCTTAAAAACTTAAAACAACAGATGCTTCCTGAAAACTAACTGGGTTGTTTTCAGTGTTCAGAAATAGAATGAGGATGGAAAGACAACCAAAAGATACGATACAGTCCACTCATACACCACAAAATAGCTGAAGAACTGATGTGAGAAAATGAACCAAAAAAGTCAAGTTTTCCCACAAAGGTGAAAACAAGCTTCGAAAACAATAGAACTTCTGGTGCTGCCACAGAAGCCACTTCTCTGAGGAAATCCAACACAGGACAGTGGAATAAAAATTTGCTTGCCCAGCTAAAACTACTGTATATTTAGCCTGATTTCTGGCTCAGCTTAAGGTACTCAGAAGAAAAATGCACACAAAACAACTGCAGTGGGAAATAAAACATGGAAGTCGAACACGATTTTGGGGCAAATTCTGTGCTATGGCTGAAGAGTCAAAGGATTAGCACCAGGGAGATGCAGTCACAGATGCATACCAGTATGCTCACAGATGCCACACAGTCTCATTTAGCTATCTGGTTCATGGAGTGCAGCATGTTGTCTAGTAGCATTCATTTGCATTGCACAATGTTTATTGTGAGTTGATTAAATCTTGCTCTTTCTCTCTGGAAAGAATCCAGGTATGTGTACGTACACTTTGCAATAGGTGCTGAAAGGGAGGCACACAAAACCACGGGAGTATGTGACAGTCAGGGTACGTGACATGGGAAATCACCTGCTGCACCAGCTCTGTGCTGCCCCTGAAATGGACTGCCACGAGTAACAGCCATGATTTTAAGGCTGTGCCTGTTTTGAGTTGTACTTCAGAGATTATTTCTTGTTTCTGCACTTTGGAAAGAGACTTGACACGATTGCTTTGAAGTTCACTTGGTTTCAGTTAAAACACTATCTCTTTACTGATGATAAAGCTAAGATGGCTGGACCACAACTTCTGATAGTAGCATATGTTTTAAAGAATTTGAGCTATTTTGAGAGGAAATGATAGCTGATTCTTGCCTTTTTGGAAAGTCAGGCTGCCTTGATATTAGGTTCCCTGGACTACAGAGGTCCATTGTTTCTTTTTGAAACTAAATGGTTATTAGGTTGGGAGTCAGAATACAAACTGACCTATTTAAAAAAAAACAAAACCACCACCACCCACCACCCTCCCCCCCATTTCCCAGTATCCTCTACTCTTTCTCAATTTTATCAGTGATCCAGTACACATCCACCATACTGCCTTGGATGTGCCTCATAAGAAACTCTTTTTTCAAGGTAAAGCTTATTTAACGTCTTAAGAGATTTCTATTCTCCACCATATTGTTAAGATTTGTGTTTCAGCTTGATAATTTTTTTTAAATTGCACTAGTATTCATATATACATCAGTACTTAAAGACAGTCTACAATTTACTTCTGTTGAGTGTTCCAGTATCAACTAATTTGCCACTAGTTTCATTTAAATTAGAACTTCAGGACATGTATTAGTCTCATGAAATTTTGAATTACATTTGTCTTTCTTCTAGACTAACAACATCAGTTATGTGAGGCATGTATGTTTTCTTCACAGTACTTTGCATTTCATTTACAATGTAATATTTTAACAACACTTCCACTGTCTCTCTCTCTCCACAGAAAAGCTGGTAACCAGCAAAGAAGACACAAAAGCTAAAATCACTATGTGGAGCTGTGAAGCCTTAATCAACAGTACTGAGAACAGTGAGGACCAGCATCTCTGCCATGACTTCGACCTTGTGCTTTCCATCTTTTCCCTACTCTACCTCATTATATGTTTCCCAATTGGCCTTTGTTACAATGGCCTGCTGGTCCTGGTTAACCTCTACAACAAAGCTACTATGACTATGCCAGATGTTTACTTTGTCAACATCGCCATTGCCGGTCTCATCATCAACACCCTGGCACCAATGTACCTGCTAGGTCTTGCCAATACAAAATGGGCCATCTGGAATTCCAACAATGAAGTTTATATTACCTTCCTTATTTTATTCAACGTCTCATCGTTAGTTACCATGTACTCTACCACACTGCTCAGCCTGGACTACTACATTGAACGAGCCCTGCCCAGGACTTACATGTCCAGCGTGTACAACACCAAACACGTCTGTGGGTTCATCTGGGGCGGCGCCATGCTCACGAGCTTTTCATCTCTCCTGTTCTACGTCTGCAACCACGTGTCCACCAAAATAATCGAGTGTTCCAAGATGCAGAACCAGGAGGCGGCCGATGCCATCATGGTGTTCATCGGGTACGTGGTGCCCGCCATCGCCGTCCTCTACGCACTGACGCTGATCCTGCGGATACGCAAGGAGGCCACGCCACTGGATCAGGACACTGGGCGCTTGGATCCATCAGTGCACAGGCTTCTCATTGCCACAGTCTGTACACAGTTCACCCTGTGGACACCCTATTATGTTATTCTCTTGGTAAGCACGTTTACTAACCTACGAGGACGAGTTCCAGATGTAAATTCCATTCAAATATTACACTTCGCCACCATTTTGTCAAAATTCCTGGCGTTCTCCAGCAGCTTTGTCATGCCTCTGCTCTACAGATACATTAACAAAAACTTTCCCAACAAATTACGACGTTTGCTTAAAAAGATACACTGTGGGAATCAAGGGTGTTCTCACGAGCGCACAGCTGTCCAGCAGGTCATGACATAGGTGTGACACAACCCCTGGTGCTCTGTGACTGCAGCACTGGGTGCTCAGTGCTGGGACTGCGATGCTGCTGTGGTTGGCACACTGAGACATTAGAGAGTCCAAACCAAGAGGCTGGAAGGAGCTTCTATTGCAGCTGGATGCAAGAGTTTTAATTTTCCAGTAGTTGTTTGCGGAAGTGGTGTGAGGCTCTGGCCTGTGTGCTGCATTACCTGTGACATCCAATACCTTCAGTGCACTGAACTGGTGACAAAGCATAGACTCTCTTTTCATGGCTCTGATCTTCCTGTCTGAAGAAATCACTAAGCAGTTTACTGAAGTCTTGACTGAAGACACAGCACCTTGTATCTTGTATAGAAAAAGGTATTACCTTGCTTTCTGTACAAAGAAGTGATAGTGCTATCCTTGATGAAGTAAATAGCATTTTTCAATGAATATTATATAGATGATCTTTACTGAAGATCATATTATCCAATTATACATGTCCAAATAGTAAATGTTAATTATAAATTAAATTATTTAATTTCTTTCTCTGTCACTGAATCCCCTCTAAAAGAAGCCTAATTTACTATTTTTGGAAATTATTTTCTCACACAAACTAACTTGTTTTAACGTTTATGGTAAACTGATTTTTCTTTTAGCTACAACAAATAACAAAAATGTATTTTAATTTTCCAGTGCTTTGTTTGTATCCTAAAACATTTCAGGAATTCAGAAATATTTATTAACTAATTCTGGGGGAACTTAGAGATGTTTGTTCCACATACTAAAATGAAGGACACAGTCATTTACAAAGTTAAATCAGAATTTAACTAGTAAAGATTGTCTGGCTAAGTGTTATGGTCCACATATGTTCATGTAACAAGAGTAATTATCTTAAAAAATAAATATGTTTATGATTAACATTTTGTATTTTCAAGGGATATGTTTGCAACAAATAAATTAAACTCTCTTTAATCTGGAGTTTTGGAAACCATATAAAACTCACTGGAATTTTGGAAACCATATGAAATATCCCAATACAGGAATCCCAGTCAGCAACAGCTCTTTGCTGATCTCTCAGAAAAGCCTTCCATTGGGATTCTTGGATACACAGTAAAGTCTAGTTTCACAGTAGGGATGAAGAAATCCAATCCAGATCACCAAATTTTACTGATTATATGAAATACGTAAGAAACAGAGACGCTGCAGGAAGCACATAAAGAGTTACAAGAACAAAACTACAAAGCACTGTCCCAAAAACTACCTGTTCTTGTGCTGCTGTTGCATTAATGACAGGAAGGGGGGGTACAAGTGAAACTGATACTCTCCCACTGGTGTGGGGCCACAAGACATTTTTGTCACTTGATACATGCTACAGCATCATTTTGTTGCTTAAATCCGTCACAGCACAAGTCAAAATTCCACATGACTTTATTAAAAAAATGTGACTTTTCAAGCTTCAGGTATAGAAAAAAAAACATGGAGCAGGACCAGAACTGAACCCTCCCCATTGCTTAGAGCACAATCTCATCTGGTAACTGGTCTTAGTTGTCAGCAGAGGCACACACTAAAGTTCTATGTGAAAAGCATGTGAGGAACAGACCTTTCAAATCTTTTCCCTTCAAGCAGTTTCCTCCCACAGTCTTCTTTGCTTATCCTCTTTATATACAAACATCTCTAAGTTACCAACATCCTGGTGGAAGACTTTCCATTAATCTTTACTTTTTTAATAGCTTTTCATATTTTATTGAATATTTTTAACCCTTAAAGCCTACAGAGTAAATAACATATTTCTGTGGTGTTTTCAGTTTTAGCCTGAAAACCATGTTCAGGAATGAAGCTGTTGCTTTTCACTGTGTCCAACTCACACACTCATTTATAGTGCCTCTATGCTGACACACATGACACTGGCTGCTTCCTTGGTTTTGCCCCCCTTGCAAGATTTTCCGTGAATTTCTACACATCTGAGCATTCAGGCTCACTTCCACACACAAGTGCTTGAGAGCAAAATCTTTCCTTTACAGCTGTCAAGCAAACGGACTCCTTCTTTCCTTCTGAGGAAAATTAGGTTTCTTAATGCACCACATTAAATCTCTCACGTAAAATCTGTTAAGGAAATTCTGTGCCATTATGCAGGAAGAGTTCTAGCAGGGAGGAACTGGCTTATCTGGTGTGAATAGAGGCTTTCAGAACTGGGACGCTGCCAGAACGGTGCGGCTGAGCAGGCAGCATTAAATGCACTTTCAACTTCCATGTTGCTTCCTCACTTCCATTTCCTCCTTCTCTTAAGGCATCTTATTTTCTTTCTCTAACAGAACTGTTGTCCTTATTTCTGCTCTTTTCTCTGTGTTAAATTCTCAGTTTCAGATCATGGCTCTTGTATCATTTCTCTTTATCGTTTCCACTTCTCTGCACAATTTATTTAACTTTCATTTCTCTCCCATCCCTGCTTGGTCTTGCATACCTGGTACTTTTCAATACTCATGTTAACTTCATCACACTGACTCCTTTACGATGATCCAAACCTGATTCAGTGATTTGACATTACAAACAAATTTATGTAGTAAAATGGAAGCTGCTATTTAAGAGATGTAGAAAGACAGATTTTTATGTAATTTACCCGTGGGGTATCAAATCTGATTTTTTCCTAATCTTTTTTACTGCAGCAGACCTACGGATGTTTGTCTGTATCCTTGAGAAACAATAAATGTGATGGCAATCACAGATGCAACAACTTGGATAATTTAATGAACAAGACTGGTATCCTCTCAACCTCTTTTTAAGGTTAATTTGGTGTATTAGTTGCCTCAAAGAAACTCTGCCCTGGATCTGTCTGGCTGCTGTTCTCTTAAGGAAATTCTGAACTTAACTGCAGCACCCGGTATCTCTTAAAAAGCAGTATCCCAAAAAGAGGGAGCTTTGCAGTATTTATATAAAGAACAGTAGAGGGGCAATTGCAGTGAAGTACTTAAGGAAATACAAGGTATCATAAATTAGGAAGAACTTTTGTGGACAAATCTTTGCTATATGAAGTTCTCAAGAATGGGGCCTTTCCATTTCAAATACCTGAAGGTTTCTGGTGACTGTAAATAGGGGCTTATCTATTACACATTTAAATAGATATGAATAAAATACTGTATATATGCAAGATAAAAATCAGCCTACTGATGTAAAAAGAATCTGCAAAGAGTTTATTAAATTATTTCTAAAAGTGTATCATTTAAATGTAAACCTCTGAACAGGAAGGTGTACTGTATGCTTCTGTATGTATATAATGTGTACTAGAAAGTAAGCACTAGTTAAGTGCCATTATTAACAGTGTTATTTTCTCACAAAATTAAACTTAATATTTGAGTTGATCTATGGCTTATAGCCCTCTTGCTGAAC
This sequence comes from Erpornis zantholeuca, assembly GCA_013400515.1. Lineage (NCBI taxonomy): Eukaryota > Metazoa > Chordata > Aves > Passeriformes > Timaliidae > Erpornis > Erpornis zantholeuca. Next base: position 385,852 of record VZTN01012959.1, read on the forward strand.
CGCTAATTAAGTCAAATCAATGAACTAACAGAAATGTCATGCTCTGCTTCTGTTTGAGTTATTAACACAGCTAGCTCAAGACAGGTCCGTGTTGACCAACTCAGTAGAGGTCCTAGTTTCGAAAGTTTACATTTCAGAATCAAATTTTGTTGGTCTCTGAAGATGTCATTTCAGTTAATGAAAGAAAGTGATCAGCTACTAGAAAATTCCTGGTTCTACTACAATGAGATGTGGACTCCAATATCATGTCACAGTACTACAGAAATGGACTTTCTGGAAAGCTTCATAAAGGAAGTATTGACTCGTAATACATTCTCAATAAAAAGTGTTCAAGTGTATGTGGTCAATAAAATGTGTGAATTTTTCTTTTTTTTTTTTTTTTTTTTTCTTTCTTTCTTGATAAAAACCTGTTGTGGACAAGGTTAAACCAGTGTGGCTTCACTGGATCAAAACATAACAAATTGCATGACTTGGATGTCAAATTTCCAGGCCATAATTTGACATTATTAAAATCTCATTATTCACCAGCATGAAGTTGGCTGGGAATAAAAGGCACATACCTTCCCTGACTTTTTTCAGCATAAAGAATCCTGCAATTAATGAGACAGAGTAACAGTGCACCTGGAGATCAATGCAAACATTGGCCACATCCTGACAACTTCCTTTCCTTTGTGCTGCCACTATCAGCTTCCTGCAGAAATTCTCTTGGTTTTCAGAACAACATAAAACAACCCACACCTCTGGCATCCCAAAAGAAACATTGCTTTTGAGAATCTTATAACACATTCATTGCAGTAACCACTGCATATAACCAAAAGATTACTCCCCATGGATCAGTTTGTTTACAGATATGAAAATATTTTCTTGGCTCTCCTTTTAAATTTTTTCATTTGTTCCCTTTCAGTGTTCTGTGAAGTGTAGAAAGACAGCAAGTAACAGCAAACTCTATTTAGAATTATTACTGCTAAACTCTTTCAAACAACCCTCAGTCCAAGGTACTCCTGGAGTTTTAAGTGTCAGTCAGAAATAAATGAAAATGGCAACTGTGAGAGTGGAAGTTGCAGTATTACACCATTTAATCAAAGCCTAGTATCTGACAGGATGCCCTTACTTCCACACAGTGTTTTCAAGGGTGTTTTCTGCTACTTTAATAAGAGAGCCAGCATCTCTGAACAAGTACAGATTAGTACAAGTGATTTACTGATCCCTCATTCCACAGAGCTTTTGGATACAACCAACTAGAAGTCTGGTTTTCAGCTGGATTAGTAAAACCCCTCCTATACAACACAGACTGAAGGTTCTTCAGTGAGAACAGAGTTAGTTAATAAGCAGAAAGTTCACAAGCCTGCAGGTTTTTGAAGGGTGAACTACTTACATGCAAGGAAAAAGGGTTGATCAGGTACAACAAAGCCAAGATGTTTACACCAGTGCGAACCAGGCTGACAGGGCACCTGAATGTGCCATTATCTGTCCATACAGAGACTTCACAGAAGTCAACCACATTTTAGAGCACAGAAAACACTCATTCAACTACTACATAAAAGGAGAACCCCAAGGTTGTGAAGAAAACATGACACTGCTACCACGAACCTCAAAAGGAAGTAACACCATTTTCCCCCCGCCTTGTTTAAAACTAAGATTCAATTAAATTGTTTTTGTGCTCTGGGTATGTGCACAGGTCCTGCCCTATTTATCACTGTTTAATAAAAATGAAAGCAGCCCAGTGTCTAGGCTGGGCTTCACTGCAGCAGCACGGGACTGGTGAGACCTAAGAAAAGCAGAACTTGCCCCAGTGCCACTCTCAGTTCCAGTGTTCACTGGGGACCCAGAGAGGAATTGATTCTTGCCTAAGCTTCTGCAGCTGTGAAGTGCTCAATGCACTGATGAATCTGAAACATCTGCTCCTAGATTAATTTATGTAGTTTCTTAATAAGCAAAAACTTGCATATTTCTTGAATATCTCGTGCAATACTTTTTCCAAGTGAAAGCAGTCTAATGGTACAAACCCAGCTGTGCAGACTGCCCTGGCAACCAATCTGAAGCGTGAAATGTTTGTTGAATTTCCTTTAGTTTTCCATTATATATCTAAACACTTTGACACATGCTGACTACATTCTTTTTCCATCAGGAGAGCAGAGGATCTATTATCTCCTTTGTCAACCTACTTTCTTCCCACCAAGTCTTTCCCTTACCTTGAAAGTCCACGTGATTTCCTTATATTCCTTCCTTCTAAAGAACTGGCACCTGACATCCGAAAGAATTGTCAAAAATATTCCCAGTCTGCAGCAGGCAGAATTTCCATACTATTACAAATCATGACAGTAAAAGATTAAAACATCAGATTCTCATCAGAGTGTTTGTGAATTGAGTATAAAAACATATTTTAAAAACACCCTTTCTATCAAAAAGTTCTTTAAAGCAAGATTTACAACCAGAAGTGAATCCATTTAATCTAGTTTAAAAAGTACTTGCACGCTTTTCCCCCACTTCTTAAATTCATTATCCCAGAGGTTCTGCCACTGGCCCTGATGGGCTCAGCCTTGGCCAGTGGCAGATCCATCCTGGGGTCAGCTGGAACTGGATCTGTTGGACAAGGAGAAGTTTCTGGCAGCTTCTCACAGAAGCCACCCCTGCAGCCCTTCCCTGCCTCTGCCATCCAAACCTTGCCGTGCAAACCCAGTACAACTACGAATTACAAAGTGAATTGAAAAGCCTAACTTTAGCCCCGCAAAATTTGCAAATTTAAGCTAAAATTTGTCTTGAAGTTGGTAGAATTTCTGCACTGTTTCTTATCTCCAAAACCTTTAAAAGATCATTTTGAAATGAATTCTGGTATTGGTTAATCAAAGCTGTTTTAGAAACTCCATCTGGTGGTCACTGGCAGAATATTCTTGCAGTTCCCGAAAGCAGTTAAGATCAGTAAAATTAGTTAGATTTAAATAATTATGTAGGAAAAAAAATCTGTCCCAGTTTCTGGTTAAACACAGATTTGTACAGCTGGTCCTGTCTGCAGGCAGTGAGAGTATTGCTACAAGTATTTAGAGGAAACAAAATTAACCTCAACTTGTACAACCAACTGCTGCTGTGAGGGAGAGAGAGGTAGGAGACAGTTCTATTGCAAGAAACAAATCTCAACAATGGCTAATTTTAGTTTTGAACCTAATAGAAGGATATTTAACCAGGCTACTAGGTCTGGCTATTCACAACGAAGAAATATTTATTAAAAAGCACATGTTTCTCACATTGTTTCATGAAACAAATATTCCTAGTCATTGTGGTTGACAAGATGCTCGAAGACCAAAGGGAGTGCCATTCCCATTCAGCTCCAGAGTATTGTAATTCTTTCTAATTAAGTATGGTTTCACTAGTTCACAATGAAATAGATTTCTTACTTAATTAAGAGAGAAGTCTGAAATTTTTCAGGTCCAGCCTATGTGCAATTGAATAACCATTCTAGCACCTGCAATGCTATGCAGAGACGAGCTCCCTTATTAAAACTTGCCATTAGAAAAAGCTTTTTCCCACTCTTTAGTAGAATATTATTTTGAAATACAGGCAATCTTTGAGCTCTTGTAGCTGAGTTACAGAGATGATTTACCCATATTGAGGAATTTATATTGTGATGGATAGAAACATTACTGTATAGTAATAATAATAAAATACTGGATATAAAACAAACGTGCATTACAAACAGTGCTCCAATAAGCCAATAATAAAATCACTAATAGTGAACCACCGACAAGGAACCCTGAGATGTGAAGGCAGCAATCACACAGCACTGAGCATGCCTGTTCTAGGAGAAAAGGAAGAAATGTTGATTTACAACCAGCCTCTGAGGTTCAGGTAATCATTAATAACCAGTGCTTATGGATAAACATCGCCAGCCTGGGCTTTCTTAACTCCATCCAAGCAGGGAGAGCAAGACTATCAAATTTTACAATTTCACATAGCTCTGTGTACCTTATAAATAAACATAAGCATCTGAATTCCATTTTAAAAACCACACTTAAAAAACCTCTTCCTAAACCAAACATGCAGGGAATATAATACAAGAAAGCCATGCAAGGTTTTTTTTATTCTAAAATGAATCTATACACAAAATTGCTTTCACTTTCTTCCAACTAGCAGTTCTTGGTTCTCTGTACAACTCCCCTGATGTTTTGGGGTTTGGAGGTTTGAGTTTCTTGGGGAGAAGGGTGTCCTTTTTAATGTCAAAGGCCTAATGTTCTACAGTGTTTTAATCAAGGACATGAATTTGCTTGCTGTCAAGTAAGACTAAACTATGTAAAATTAACAGCAAGGCCTTTCACAAGAACAATTTTACAGAATGACTGCTAACTGTGCCTCAATATAACAAAAGCCTTAGAATAGATGCTCCTCTCAAAAATTAGGGTTTTTTTTCCTCAGGAATTCTGAGGTATTGCATTAATATAAGTGGCTTTATTGTCTTAAATGCCACAAATAAAAGCTTCCAGTATTTAAGATCAGCCAAATAGAGCCAAAAAGCAGTCTTTGACTAACACAGTGGCTTATATTCCACACTCAAGTTATTTCTTACACAACAACAATAGAAGAAAAGTTAAGGTGGAAATACATGACAGTTGATGAAAAACATCTTTGAAACAAAATTGCAGTGTATTGCACGATTCAAAATTCCAGTGACAAAGCAACTGCTTTTCATCATAATACACAGGGGTATAGGCAATAGCAGTCATTTAATATTCCAAAACAATCCTATCATTCTACACAGGGATGGCATTCTTAATAACCTTACATCCAAAAGGCAAGAAAAAATACATTAATTGAGAGAAGAAGACAACAGTGCAGTCTGAAAATAAACTTTGGGCTTCTCGTGCAGGATTAGCTCCCTGACTAATCACTACCCCAGAGAATCCAGCCCAGTCCTTGGACTAACTGCAGGTCCTGCAGTCCCCAGGATCCTTGACCTCCCTGTGGCTGTTTGATGCTGCACCAAGCAAACAAGAGCTCTAATGCTCAACTGAGCGTTGCAGCTCTTTGCTGAACAACTGATCACGATGATTCAGAGGGAAGGTGAGCAAGACGGGATCGCCATCTCCATAACATTTCACAGGATGGATCTGCCTGAAGGCAGGGAATAAAGACTGAAATCTCCAGGACTGCAGCATCTCACAAGCCAGGAGCACTGAACGGTGTTTATTAGAAAAGATGGAAAAGTTTCTCTCACCTGGCACACATGGGTATGAAAGAAACAGCCTTCACTTCAAATTAAACCTCCTGTCAGGGATGTGTGCTCTACTAAACACATCAGTAATGTGGGTCAATGAAGAGAAATTATTGGTGTTGGTAAAAAAAAAAAAAAAAGTCATTCACATCTGCTTTCTTTATAGCAGCATCTGTCACTCAGTACTAGAGATATTTATTTTGCCATATGAACAGTTGTTTTCAAAAATAAAGCAGAGTTTTGCCCACCACAGCACGCTCCAGGTGGTTAGTGGCTGTACATGTTATCAGCCAATCCCAAAATATTGGCACAGCATCTCACAACTATTTCACTTCCACAACTTCACCTTTCCTGCATCCATCCTATCCAGAAAATCATGATCATACACTCACCTTTTCCACTGAGACCAAGTAAATTAATACATGAAAAGAAATTTCACCAAAAAATATTAAATACATAAATCACTAATAAAAATAATTGACATTATGCATCATCTCAAACACAATCACTTAACCATTTTCTGCAGCTTTATGAAACCTTTATCCAACTGAGCACTAGTCTGCTTGCCACTATCCTCATATGACTTGTGCCCTGTGATCATTTAAGCAAATTAAACAAACTGGTTTGTTGTTTTTTCTAAGGAAAGATGCAGCTGGTCACACAACAACAATATTTTGCTTTTCTTTTACTAACACATTAGCTGTGACAGTAACAGCACAGTGAGCTGCTGCCAAAACTCCACCCGGGAGCTTTTTACATACCTCAAAAATTTTTTTGTTTCTGTAGATGAGGCAGAATTGCAGCTATCGAGATGGGAGTCAGCTAGGTCTAAACAGAATAAAGAATATAGAGTTGGGAAACTTTGATTTTCTAACCTCTATTTCTCCTCCAGCTTTCAATTTATTCCATTATCCTGGAAGAATAAATTTCTCAGTAACCAAGTTTCTCCACCTGTAAAATGTGATGCTTTCTGATGTGCGAGTCTCTCAATCTGTGTGCAATTCTGCAATTGTGTTGTGCTACTTGCACTTGATTCCAAGTAGGAAACATGCTCTTGCTCCCTAAATACCACTGAATAATGAAGTTTAATAGAGGTTTCAGACGAAGTATGAACTAATGTCTGTAAACGTGAATGCAATTTTAAAGATGGGAGATTTCTCTTCGATGACTTTTTCCTTTTTAAAGATGGGAGGTGTAAGAAATACTTCCTCTCCTTTTACATTTCCGTTTCTATTTATACAATTTTCTCATTAGCAGACAAGTTCCCCTGGAGCTCTGCTTACCCAGCCCATGCATTGTCACACCCGAGGTTACTGAATAACAGGAAATGTGGCCTCAGCACTGCTGTGTCAGGGCTTATCTGCACGGGAGCTGCTCCTTGCCCACCGACTGCTCATTAACTCGGAGCCACTGAAACCTTTGTGAAGAGTGGTTTGAATATTCCTTAAATTGGTGCAGTCATTGATTTGCCTTTCTTTTACTAATAAACACGAAGGGCACAACCAGATAGCCTTGTGTCCACCCACCCAAGGCAGATTCAACAAGCTATAAGCCCTCAGCAGTTTGCTCCTGACCCACAGCCAAGAAATAATTTTAGTTTCTCCCCCCACCCTGCCCCCAGCAGGGCCTGGGGTTATCAATAACAGGCACATTCAAAGCATTTCAGTGGAAAGTACAGCAACAAAATCATGCTGCAACTGTTCAGCATTGCCTCAAGCTCACGAGTGATCCATTCTGGAAGCTAAGGTAAGTTAATGACCAAAACCTTCCCGAAATTTTTCTGTAATTTCAAAAACAATCATTTCACTATGCCTATGTAATTTGGTGTGCTCTCTGCACAGCCCTCAGCCCTAGAAAGAATAAGGTGACACTTGAAATTTGCATCTTTACTGAAAAATCAACAGAAAAAGAAAAGAGTCATCTGATTTGCATGTAACAACCATGCATATTTTTTCTTTACCATTCTTAAGTATGAGAACTTAATATCAACAGAATGAGCCTGGATTAGGGTACAGGTCACTGGGAAACAGAACACCTGCCCTACACTGCCACTGTGCCCAAGGTTTTCTGAAACCACTGTAAATAAAAGGGAAACAATAAACAACCTAGCCACTCCAAGAAACTGCTACATATGATGATCAAAACCAAAGGCTCTGTATGAATTACAGTATTCTGAATAGAGCTCATTGGAAATCACATTTCACAGAGCCCCTGAAGTACTGAAGAGCTGTTTTGGAGGACAGTTCCTTCACAAAGAACATCAGCCTTCAACCTGAAAACTGAAATGTGTCTGAGCTACAGCTGCAACCCAAGACCCTCCATCCAGTCTACCTCTAGCCTCAGGAGAGTATTTGGAGCAGTATTCTAACCTGAAGGTAGAAATGTAGACCAAGTGCTAAAATACCTTTGCCAAGTAACCCACAACTCTGGTTTTGAAATCTAGACTCGTAGATATTTGTCTAATTTCATTTTTTGAAGTGTTTTGGCAGTTTTTTAGTGAGTATTGTTAAAGTACAACGAGTAGGAAGGCATGAAAACAGAGTGCTGATACACTGGTCACAAATTACCCTCTCAGCCCACGAACACCACTGCAGGTTACTAAAAGATTACAACAAAAATGCCCTCCCCATGTGCTGGGTAAGAGAAAACGTGATGATACATCCCAGACAGACTGGCTGTGCTAAAAAAAAATCATGAGCCAAGCCTTTCTTGCTTATTTATATCTGAGGTTTTAAGAACACTATTCAACATAGTCACTGACTGATGCTGAGCCAGAACATCCTTCATACTCAAAATCTTGTCTTTTAACACCTCACGGTCAATGAAGAGCATCTGGAAAAATAATTTATTTCATGCACACAGTAACAGGAGTGTTCCAAGAGCCAGGACCCTTGGAAAAATAGAAATACACCTATTTTTAAGCAGGGATTTTAATACTTTGACATGCCCTGCTTTGTGTTGAGTTTTTGTCGTACTAAGCAGAGGGTGTGGTGTGGTATTTATTCCACAGGCTTTTCCTTTTCTAGACCTCTAGCACTTCAAACAGCGCACTGGGAAAAAATGCAATTGCAAAGGCTGGCCAGTGAGCGTAGGATTACTTCATGAACAGGAAAAAAAAAACCACTGGATGGCCTCACATACTTAGAAATGGCAGGGACAAACACTACTTTTCTGTTCTAAAATATCTCATTGCAGAGGAGAATCTGAACTTTAAAGTCACATGATGATGAAACCATAGGTTTGCTAAACATGCAACGTGTATGGTTTGAATGACTTCGACGAAGTTCCTGTTCCCCTCACAGAACTGCAGGTTTTCTCAGCCAGCAAGCACATGGATTTTTCACCGTGATGTAGAGCAGCTGAAGAAGTTATTGTAATACACACACTCTGCTTTCTACAGAAATTGAAAGGGCTATAAGCTCCAAACAATAATTGTATTTCATCTGACAGTTCACAGTGAAAGGCTCAGCCTGTTGTTTCTGTGGAACATTTCTTTGAAGAGGTAAGTGCTTTATATTACTTTGAATATGCAGTGTTTTATTCAAGAGGCTCAAATAGTGAAGCTACAGTTGTAATTAAAAATTTTTAGTTTTCCCTTCTTGAACAACATTTGAACTACAGAAACTAAAATACTGTATCTGGGAAAGGTGCTCAGAAAGCTGAAATGTACAACAAAGCTGAAATTTGTGATAAAGCTGGGCATTAAGTAGAGAAAATGTGAAGACTGTTTTCCAGTAAGTACTTCACTCCTGTTGAACCAATGGGAGCTGGATGATGAAATACTGTTCAGTGGTCTGGACAAACGACTCCAACCATTGCCTAAAACCAGTCTTTTAAAGGATGGACATTGTCAGATAATCTTAACCCTGCTACAGGAATTGTACAGGACAGGAAACATGTCCGTGATGCAGCTTGGAGATTATATTTAAATTACTGTTAGTTCCTTTATATTCTAGAAAAGTAAAAACAACAGCTTTCAGTTTCTCAGGAACTGGTACTTTTCCATAAGTTAAGGGTAGGATTTCTTAAGTCTTTACAACTTCAAATACTTGCCTAAGAGTAGGAATTGTGATCTTACACAGAAGAAGAATATAGTATTTTACATTTTAGCCTTACATACTGCAAGCTGCCCCCATCTTTTAACTTGGCAGACGCAGTGTGAACAGAAAGGACATCTTCACCCCCTGATCACGTGCTTTCTCAAGCTGATGCAGGACATCCCCACCAAGAGCAGAGTTTCACGAGCAATGTTACATGTTTTGCTTTATGACTGGATGAAAGAATATTTTCATTCTAAAGCCTGGCAACAGAATGCAGAAAGACTGCCCTACCAAACCTTTTATAGAGGAAGAGTTCTGGCTGCCAGGGAGAGACTCCCCTGGCTTAGGAGCTCTTCCTTTCAGACTTTAAATAAACATAAGTCTCCTTGAAACCAAGCTCTCCTTTTGCGTACGTTAAACATCAAAGTGGGGATGAGGAACCCAAACCCAGTGAAATTTAGGGACTGGGTCCCCTCAGTACTGAAAGTCCTTTCACAACTTGCTATTTTTAAACTGCTTTCTGAACACTGTGCTCACTGTGTTGGAAGTGAGGGGGAATGTATTCACCGTGCTTCAGAAAGTAAAAATCAAACACATTTGCTTTAGCTGCTGAATTATAGGAGAGAAACATGGATAGAAAGAGGGAAAAAAAAATCCAAGAAAAAAGTGAGGCCACATGAAGTTAAGGAAGGATTTGCAACATGACTGATGGTCAATTAAAGTAAGGGGGAACTGGGATAAGGGGACAAAATAGTGGAGCAAGACAACACAAGGAAAGATAATGTAAGTAGCACAATTGCAAATTTCCCTCAGTAACTAACCGCAAAACAAACAGAAATAGAACTGGCTTCTGCCATAGATACCGGTGACTAAATGGAAATAACAAAGTCAGTTTATGTCACAGTATGTTGTGAGAGAAAAAAAAAATAATTCAGGTCTTGAGTTGTTTGCACTGTAAGCTGCAAACACCACTAAAAGAGTAAAGGACTTGTCTGTTGTCGTCACCTCCCCCACCCACACCACAGAAGAGCATAAACAATACGTGCATTTTGAAAAAAAAAAGTATGTCCCTGCAGTAAATCCAAGAACCACACAAGAACTGACAGAATACCAGATCTTCTCACAGCAGAGGAAAATGACATAATAAATACCCCTTTTCTTTTAATGATGGAAACATGGAAACTAAGTATCCATCTTAAATATTTCATATACTCTAAGTATATGAAAAAGAAAATTTGGCCAGCTGTATGAATACTCTGAAATAAAACAGAGGGTGAGAAATGAACCACCCTCTGCTGCTCCCATGGAACATATATTTTTATTTTAAATTGAATTAAATTAGTATTACCAGAGGCCTATAAAAATTTGCAAACATTAATATTACTACAGCAAAAGTCGTGAGCGCTTTCATCTCATTGTTATTCTAAGCATGACGCTTTGGAATGTTTTCAAACTGGGAGGACAATTTTTTAGAGCTGCTTTACATGACAGATAGCACCTTACAGTCACGGGAATCTCTAAAGATGCCCATTCCGATGTAAACAAAGGCGCAGAGAGGTTGTGCCATCTGTGACTATTCCCAATCCATCAGCCTGCAGGGGCTGCAAGGGAGTCAGGCTGTTCTGGCAGGGCCCAATTTATAATTCCAGCTAAAAAACCCTAACGCAGCCCACTTCGTGAGGCGGTGAGCAATGCGCCTTGGAAAGTGCTGTGCATCCTCAAATTCCACTGAAATAACTACCAAGAGACAAAATACTGCAAAACAAATCAGCTTGTCAGAAAGTCAGAAATATATATAGGTAGGTGTGACCCTTTTAGGGAGAAGAATGCACTTTTATCAGCTTGTAGGAAGAACTGGACATGTCTGATTGCAGCCCCTGCACAGAAGCCTCTCCCACCACAATCTGAGCTCCCGACTTCCATTCGCTCTCTCAAACAGTGAAACGCCAGAACCAAACACCAAGAGTCTGACATTATCACTTCTGATTCCTTTAAGCTTCTGGGAATAATTTAAGGGGGATAAGTTAATAATTACAGCACTGACGTTAATCTTATTTGCCAAACTAAAAATATTTCGGAATTAGCTGCAAACTGCTAGGAGATATTTTTTTTCTTCTGTAATAAACACTTTATTGAACTCAAACAAGAATTATACTCACGATGACTAGCCACACCAAAGCTGTTCTTTTGGTAAAATTTTGTTTGTCTGGGAATCCTAGGGCGATTTTTGGGACATTCTCTTTAGAACAGCACACCTGAAAATTTTTCCTTAGCTCAGAATTTTAATACTTAAACTGATTATAATTATAAACATTGCACTGTTATTTCCCCAAAGTGAGCATATTAATTCTAGGTTAAATAGATTATTTTTGTTTAGTTTAATTCCCTCCTCAGATGAGGTAATTTAAAAGACATACCCTCAGGTCAGGATAATAATATTTAGATGGAGAGGAAGCATCAATGTTAATTATTTAACTATAATGATAATGCCTGTGGTTACAACTGAAACTGTTTCAGGCGTCCGTCTTGACACCAAATGACGGCAAAACACATCCTTAGCCCCTGCTTCACACCATGCTGGTTTATCAGCAGCACACCACAGTGAGCAAGCAGGTGGGTACAGGAAGAGAGACGAAGATGATGCACAAGCTGCAGGTGCTGGGATATGCTGCATTAAGCCTTACTTTGTCTTAAACGCCCAAAGGGTATTTAAATAAAATGAAAAATACATTGCTGTGGTCAAAATTTAACCCAGTATCAGTACCAAGGCCAGGTCCTGAGCAAGTTTACTCAAGTTGTGGCTTTTTTTTTTTTTCCTGTAATTTGATATAAGGCCATATGATTTCCTGTGAAAACCCAAACTATGACCTTTGTTTCCTTTGCAATGATGTTACCAGAAAAGTTGAATGTTGGTAAATTATTCTGAGATTGCCTGCAAGGACAGTGAGCAGTTAGCTGGCCCATAAAAGTTGTTGAGAATGTAACAGAGATGTTCACTTTACTAGAACTGAATTCTTATATTCAGCCCTGCAAAAGGCCTGATGGAATTTGCAGGTAACACTGTAGGCTCAGGTGGAACAGTTTTAATGTAAATATTTCCTAACCTTGAATCTACAGTGTGGGATGATAACACACTCTCTCAGATGCTCAGGTGGTCACAACCCTTCATCAGGTTAAGCCTCCAATCTCTCTCCTAACAGAAGATCAAAATTGCACTCAGTTTCCTTCCTTCTTGAGACTCCTGCCAAGTATTTTAGAAGAAATTAATTGTGAAATTTAAAGTTTTACATACAAGAATTGCTCATATTTAATAAACTACTTTTAAGCTTCAAAATTACATTGACTTTTAACTTGTTTTGTTAAAAGTCAATGTTTTGCCTGTTTTGCCCATCAGTTCTTTCCTACACACCGCAGCCCAGCTCAGAGGCTGGAACACAGACAGAATCTGACCAGCCAACCCTTCCCTCCTGCAAGACCTCCTGTAACACAAAACATTTTCCCTGGGTGCATCAGTCCTTCCTGTAGTGGAATCTCTCAGGAAATAACCTTTTCTAGAAAGGAAGAAACTCTGTCTTCAAAAAGGGACAAAGAACGCTGCTGAATCAAAACATAACTCCACGCTTTTCTATAAATGAAATTATAATTATGTAAGATTATATACACATTTAATCAAAGCCACTTTGATAAGTCAACTTTTCTAATTAAAACCAGTATTAGAATTCCAATTTTGAGAAGAGATTAGAAATATCAGAAATGTGAAGTAGTGTCAGAGGTAACAACCATAAATTAACTGTCAAACAGTATTAAGACACTGACTTATCTATAATGAGCACTGCTTAAAAACATTAATGCATCTCTATGAATTTTTACCAATTTAAAATTACTTTCACTTTAAGAGTTAACATCACTAGAATCCCTTTATGGAAAAGGCAGTATGTACAACCAAGTGTGTGGCTTCTTGCCACTATGACTTATAGAAACTTCTGTAAGGAGAACTCCATGGTCCTGTCTTTGCCCACTTGTTCACAGCAGCTTTATGCAAAACAGAACAAAGTAAAAACAAAAAAGTCTAACACAAAACTGGAATATTTGTGAATAAAGAAGACTTTTCTTTCCAGAAAATACCCTACACTGTAAAAATGCCTATTTGTTTAACTTTTTCTAGTACTGAGGAGCATCTTTAATCAGACGTCCCAAATTAACCAGGAGTAGTGGGTTCATTATCTTATGTTTAAATATATTTAGTCTTTGCAACTAAAAAAAGGTGTCCTATTTTCTGTGTCAATCAGTACAAGGTGCACAGAAATTTCCTCTTAGAAAATTGAGCTAATTATGCTTTTAGGTGGTCTGAAAAATGTATATATCCATATCCATTACAGTTTTTCATGAGGACATATTATGTTCTCATAAAAGCCTTTTGGTTAAAAAAAAAAAGGAGCCTCCAAGCATTTATACAGTAGCAAAATCATTATATAAACATATCACAGAGTCATTATAGCTAACAGCATATCCATATTACTCTCAAAATTCTGTATTTCCAGGAATTTATAATGCAGCTGTAATAAATGGTCCTTGCTAAAACTTTATAAAGAGGTTTATAATGCACCAGTAATCGTTTGCTCAAAGTTGAGAATGCAGAGAAGCATTATTTTTTGCTATTTTATGCAACAGCTACATCTAAGAAATGACAGTGTTATTAATGTATAAAGATGTTTTAGTATAAAAGCAGTTTGTTCATAACAGTTCTTAAACACTCTCATTAATTTTATATGGGCTCCTCAGCACAGACTGCAGTTATGAAAGGCTTTTTTTTCAGAACAGAAAGGAAGCAAAACTAAAACAAAGAAAGGAATGTGGCTCGTGCCTCATATTGTGATTATCTTTGCATTTTCCTCAGTATGTGGTGTGAGACTGCAGCTGGGTTCAAACGATAAAAAATTCCCACCCTTGTAACAGGGTGGAATTCTTTTGTGGCTGGAGCTGCTGCCCACACATTGGATTGCCCTGCAAACTGCCTTGGCCTTTTTTGGCGAGGTAGGGAGGAAAAGCAGCTCCTCCTAAACAGAGCCAGCTCTTTCCTCACCCACTGAACAGCCAGTATTCCATATATTCCACAGGCAACATGAGTGTGCTGGATCCTGGCTGTCTACAAAGCTGAGCTGTATAAACTGAGGAAAAGGGCGGGGAGTGGTAAGAGCAGAAACCACATCAAAAATAAAAAGACAGATTTCTCTGCCTAAAAATAATTTCAGGCTAACTTGGGTAATAACACAGGAGTGTAAAATCCACCAAGAAATTACTGCAGTTATTCGGAACAAATGGTTCATACGCCTGACTGCACATAATATATTCAAGGCAAAAATACACATTAAAACTGTACTTTAAAACTTGTTTCACCTTCCTTTCCCAGTTCAGTTTCAAACACCGCTGGACAGGAAATAAGCACACTGTGGAAAGAAGGATGACTTCTCACAACATGACGTGGATCAGCTACCCAAGCAACAGCCAGCCTTTCACTTCCCAAGAAGAAATCGAAGCCTTCATAGCTTCTCAAAACATCATCTCCAGACTTATGCACTGCTACATTGCTTTTTTTGTACCCATAGGATTAATAGCTGGCATATGTGTTTTGATAGTTTTCATAAAGAATTATTTGCAGAACAGAAGACAAAGCTTGGACGTACTTCTTCTACACTTCACCATCAGCAATATCGTAATGATTTTTTTCTCCTTTACTGTCATCACTAGACCTGACTATTTAACAGCAACCCACCTCGCTTGTAGTGTACTGTCATTTTTTTTCAACTTTGCTTATTTCAGTTCTCAGTATGTTTTTGTTTTGACCCTTCTCACGCTGTTACTGGAGAGATTTCCACCAGGAACTGCTCTCTGCAACGCCACCCAAAGACCCATGTTGTGTGTTTGGCTTGTGCACACATACACCTTCTGTCTGTCCCTGACGGAGGCAGTGCTGGTGGGCACCGACAATTATCAGCTGGAAGCACGCTGCCAGCTGGATCCACTATTTGCATGGCCAGAATACGAGATTGTCAAGTTCACCTTTGGGTTTGGAATCCCATCACTAGCTCAGATTCTCTGTCTTACTGTTCTCCTGGCTAAAGAAGCACCTGCTGGAGCTCCAGCCTGGCAGCAGCACATCTGTGCTTACCTCGCCGTGTATGTGATCAACGTGACAATGTTTATCTGCCGCCTCTTTTATAACATCATGGTTCTCTTCAGGACAACGCTGAAACTGCAGAGGAGCATTGGAACTACTAAGAATGAGCTTGTGATGAACATTGCAGAAATAGTGTTGTTCTGTGAGAGCTGTACTAGTTTGGTGGTTATACTTTGTTTTCATAAACCGTGCAAGGATGAAGTACTTAGAGTCATACAAAGGTGCCGAAGGAGAAGCGGTGCCAACAATCACCTTGAAATACCAGAAACAGCCACGACCCGTCAAAGTGGGTCTCAGTAATACTTGCTCTTCTGAACAACTGTCAACCCACTTTGCTTTTTAGCTTGTGGGTTTTGGTTTGGTTTTTTACTTCTATAAAAATAGGGCAATTGTTCCTTCTTTAGAACCCAAACTTGGCCTATTTTACAGCTAGCAGTACTGGAAGAAAAAAGATGGTCAGTTCTAGTACTTACAGTGATCTGTGAGAAAACATCCAGGGTCTGGGGCTGTTTGGGTTTTTTTTTCACATATACATATATATTTAGATCATCTATTTTTCTGTAAGCGTTGCTTCAAAGTCAGGTAAAAAGATGACTACTGTTGCCACAGAACTGTGCTTCTGCAATAGTATCAATGCCCTAGCAAAGCTGCAAACAAAAATGTGGCAGAAAGCAACTTTGAACAAAGGTCAAAATCTGCAGTCAGAGCATTTTCTCAGGTGTACTTCCTCCTTTGACTTCTTAACCTATAAACTACTTATTTCTATAACACTGGTATATAACTGGTGTATTTAATTCCAGTAGCAGCAGCAATGAAGTTTTTGTCTGAATTCCTGTGCCAAAAAAAAAAAAAAGAGAAATCAAATTAATGGAAACACGGGTCCATAAAGGAAAGCTTTGGGTCCTTTGTGAGGCACTGAACTGGAAAGATCAACAGGATGGCTAATTAAAACTTTGTGCAAGAATGAAAGCTTTTTGTTAATGTACTCTCAGCTTCCACTTTGCATTTAGATTTACAGCAATTATTGATTTAAGCCATTCCTGATGAGTTCATTCAGAAGTATGAAGTCGTTGGAAGAGTCACATTTAGTAATATGCCAACTGGAAAACAGAGAAAAGCCAGCCCAGAACAGTAGAACTGAAGTGTGTTTTTAAGAAGGCAAACAAAACCCAAGCCCCAGTTCCTAACTGGAATCAAGGCTCTGCTAGAGACAAGACAGAAGCATTGTACATTTGGATGAGAGTTGATGGGTAAATGGAGCAAAAATAGGAAATAATCTGAATCAGAATAAAACAGCTGTGGTGCAGGAGTTTGGCTGAAGCCCTGCAGAATCAGTAGCTGATGCAGGCTGAGATGTAGGTGTAAATGCTTGCTTTGAACACATTGTTACTGCCTCCAAATCTGGCCAGGAGCCACTTTAGGCATTTGGCTTTGGCTTCATCTTTTCCTCTCACAAAAGCAGAGAGAACAGAAACAGGAAAAGCACAAAATTGTACTAAAACTTGGATAATGACATAGGCTTAGATTGCAAAGTTATAAAGATACAGTGCTATGATGAGGAAGGCTCAAGTAACTTGAAGAGTTCTGAGAAAAGCTATTTTGATGCTTAAATCTATGCCTTTGTATGAAACCCAGGTGCTAATGGAACTGAGAGGGTTTTTTTGCAGTTGTATCCTTTGAAAGATCTTCCTGATGGGGTCCAGATTTGTGTGGGGAGCTGGTATAAATCAGTATGGGCTGCCTAAGAGAGAAAAGCAGGAACTGATTGATCAAGATCCTTCCACAGGACAACAGCCAACTACAGAAATGGAATAATAATATAGAATATAGATCTAATACCAAGAGATATGGATCTTGGGCATCCAAATCCTGAAATGTATGGACCATGACTGTATCACGTGCAAATGAAGGGCAATATGCAGTCCCACTATGAGTGTAAGGACCAACATTTCCACAAGATGTAAAAATCAGCTGGTGAGATGTCTGCATTACATTGTGTCAGCCTGTTCCCCTCTTCAGTTTTGTTCTGCTGCCAGCACGAACAGATGGATAATTAAAGAACTCTACATATAAACAGATCAGTGTAGAACGTGGTCAGAAAGGAAGTACGTAGATAAGAATCATCTCTTTGAACACGAGAGCCAATTTCATACTTGTGAAAGGAATTCTCAGATGGCATCAGAGGTTTTGTTTTGCACCTGAGAAGAGGGAGATTAAACAACACGGACCAAAGATCAGCCTTGCAGAAAGAAGTCTGAAGAGATGAGTTGCAAGAGCTGTACATCAGTGAAAAAGCTGACAGACTGAAAGAATATGCCAGAAGATGCAAGCTGCTTATCCCAGCTCAGAGAGTCAGAGTTTCAGCTGCACTGTGGATAAGGAGGGTATTTTGTAGCATGGGAATTATGTGCAAATAATTCCATTTTATTTACAGCTTCCATACCTTTTATATTTAAGGATGAATGAATAAATATGTTGTTTCTGAGTCCTGAGTTGCTGTGAAAGGTGCCTGAAAGAAAATCGAGTCAGTAAAAGTAGGCTGGGACCTGGAAAGTTGATGGTGAGTGAATGCCAGTAACACACCTGTGAGGAGCCACAAGGTTGAGCAGGGGTGAAAGGTAGAGCAGGGCAGGAAGGTGCTTCATGATACTCTCAGCAAGGTACACAGCTAGAGCAGAGCCATAACCAATTGTCTCAGACAATAAAACCTGTAGGGACCTACAGGGTGAGCACACCTTGTCAGAATGAGCATCAGAATTGTGTGTGAGTCTGTGAACACTCTTGGGTAAAGCTCCTGGCTGCCATCTGTGAGATGTGAGTACAGGTACTCTGGTCTTCTCCCTGTCCACATGGGAAAAAACTGAGTATTTTTGGGATGGCTGGTTATATTGCCATAAGGAAATACCTCTGTACAATGAAAGACTTTGCAACTGAACGCAAGAAAACAAAGGTAAACAGGAGGGAAGAGGTGGAAAACTGCAAAACAATAATTCAGATAGTTATGNTACAACTATCAGACAATAATTCAGATAGTTATGAGTATAAATTTAGCAATACAAAGATGCTTTCATAGAATTATTCTTGATAAAGTCAGAGCTTACATTAAATTTTAGGACAAGGAACATGTGGTCCTAGATAAAATCTACTTGCATCCAGCTAGAATATGAGAGCAAACACCCCTATGTGCAACAGGGAAGGAACACAAACAGTCTCCCATAATCCTTCTAATATAGTCTGATATGAGGGAGAAAAAAAATCTGCTTTAGCTAAGATTAAAAGTAATATTTTTAAACAATTAATAATCTGAAGAGTATTTTTAAGAACAAAATAAAATCTCCATGTTCTGAGACTTTTTTCCCTTATGCAAGAAGCAGCAGCTCAGTTGAGCCCTTACTTCTCCCAGGCTTTACCCGGTTTTGAACAGTATGTTCCAGAAGAAATACAGCATATATTTTTATAGGCAGGCTGTCAAAATTAACTGAAGGGATATACTGGAAAGTTCAAAGAAGAATATTTTACTTCTGTACTGGTAGTATTTGTATCTTTCCACAACTTTGGTCCACATTTGAAAAGAACCCACTTTGCTCCATAGAAGAGGAGAAATGATCAGGCTGCTGAAGGTAAAGTATGAATTTCTCGGTTGGTAACATGTTTTGGAAAACAACATGTAGATTCTTGGGACTCCTCATTACTGAACCAGCTGGCTCAAACTTGATCTGATCCCACTGCAAACAACATTTGAGCTAGAGACTGTATGTGCACACTTGAATCACAACTCAAGCTGCTACATCCCCATATGTATTTCTAAGCCTGCCCTTAACTACATTCTAATATTAAACTTAGAGACACTGAAAGGGCACCAGTATTATTTATCCTGATGTTGAGGTAGCTGCAGAACATTCGGAGCAGGGTGAAAACTCAAGCAACTCAGCCAAAAGAAGTACTCAATATAATGTGTCCACCAGATATGTTGCACGACAAATAAATTCACTAATGGACAGAATGAAAGAAAGCATTTCACTTCCATGGTACAAAAGTGTCCAGCAAAGGACTGCCAGACTCAGCTATTAAAATAAAATGACTGATGTTTTGCATAAAAAAAAAATTAAATAGCATTTAAGTAGAGCCTGAAGTCCTATGATGGGGCTTTGAGCAATGTGGTTTAGTGGAAGGTGTCCCTGCTCATGGCAGAGGGCTTGGATCGAGATGGTCTTTAAGATCTCTTCCAACCCAAACCATTCTAGGATTCTGTGATCTTCCCCTTGACAACATTTTGTGGTCCCCGTTTAGTAAAATTTTTAGATTATCCCTCAAGAGTTTTGCAATATATGCTTTAAGAAAAATAAAAAAGGTTCACCAGAATAGTTTGAATGGGTTTGAATGGGTGTTGTCCCTGCAAAATGAAAAGACTGAACTTGTAAAAATTATTTTTAGTAAGAAAAATGCATTCTCAGAATTACTGGCAACTGAAAAGCCTAAATACACAAAATACACTCTATCCAAGGCAGACAGAGAAACACAATTCCAGCTCAAACTAAGTTTGATCATTTGCAAGAAAGATTATTTGCTACTGAGGCTGGACAGGATAAATTATGAGGGTGCTCTAGAGCAGGGTGGATGCTGATGTCATTGAGTGGTTGAAAAGCCTGAGAGAGGATTTGGACATCAGTCTACTTGCAAAACCTCATTGAACAGTACAACAGCATCTGTATTTCCTCTAGAGATAGTTCCAGTAGAGATTCTTATACAAACCTTATTTCTTCTGCACCTGGTTGTATCACAGCGTAAGCATTCCAAACACAATTTCAATTTATGCTTCCTTCCCTTTCCATGCAATAAAGTACCTTACTTTTTTTCAGCTTTCTATACCCTTGCCCCGATCTAATTTCTCCAGGACTCGACAGCTTCATACCCAAAACACTTCCACACTTCTGACAGAATCCAACAGTCTGTTGCATCCTAGAGGGCTTCTCCTGCTCATCCAGCTGGAGAGGCTGCCACAGAGTGCTGGCACAAGAGCTGTGATGCATCAGACCTCTCAACGTTGTTCTCTCCCAAACTCACACCTCCCACTTTCTTCCTCCTCAGCTGCCACCTTTCAGCAGCACAATAACAGGCACATATGTTGAAGTCTGCTAAATTACACAGAATATCTTCTATTCTACCCCCCATTCAGCCTCTTGGTGCACTCAAGTATATCACAACTACACCAGTGCTTCTGAAAGACTCTCTGGTGTTAGACATGTTTACTGAGATATTTACAGTGTTTTACTCATTGACTGCTGCATAAAAATAAACCTGGGAAATTCTAAATGCTGGATTATTGGGGTCTGACATTATACAAATGCTACTGCACCAGTTGCTTTCACACATGCCCCCAGCAACAATCACAATAAGGTAAGACAGGTGGAACTTTAAGACTGAATAGTGTCACAACTGTGACCATGGATCATTAAGGCAGTCACTGTGAAGTCCTGTGGAATACCTGCAACTGACAGGGAACGAGCAAAAGTACAACATTCAGCAGCTGCTAAAATTACTTCGACGCATTTTATGGAATATGGAAATGACAAACAGTGAGATTAAGATAGATTAATCAGTAACAATAATCTGACTGCATAAACAAGGACCTGAAATTGCCACTATATGTTTTAGGAAACAGAATTCAGAGGATTCGCACTATCATCCCCTAAAATATTTAGTGAAATACAGAACTCATTAATTACAATATAATAATACAATATACAAAATAACCATAATACTAGATATGGCCTCTTATGCTTCATCGTTTTTCTCTCACAGAAAACAGCTACTTCATGGGTCTTTCAAAAGAGAATTTCCTAACTCTGGAAGTATGGCAAAGTCACATATTTCTTACTATGAATTCGAACAAGAAAATTAGCATTCAGAATTATACACTTCAATAGCAAATCAGCTGATATTCACAGCTAGACAAGGAAGGACAGACAGACCAGCTGATTATCAAATCCAGGTCCCCAAAATAACAAACAACTGACACCCAGAAGTGAACATTACACATGAAGAAAATGTAAAAATCCTTCAGGCCCTTGCAAGATCAATGGAAGCTCTGACGGACAGAGCTATGTACAGCAAAACCACATGATCAACGAACAACAATAAAGACTCTTTTTAATCCTGTTCTTTTATGACAGCAAAAAATTAAGACCTTTAAAGCTGGTATCACAAGATTTTTCTAACATTTACATTATTCCAGTCCTACAGCACAATCATATTTGTACACTTCTCGAAACGAAAACCCTTTAGGCTCTGTCCTCACCATCCTGTATTAAAACACTGCATTACACACACAGTGGAAAACTTCTGTTCAGTAAAATTTTACCAGCACCAATGTGCACAAACATTCTTTTGATCTAAATAATAACCGATTCCAAAACTATTTAGGAAGAGCCATCATGCAAGAACATCTTAAAAAAACCTTTTCAGTAACACTGCCAAAATCCTCTGCTCCTATGCACAGAAAAACCTACAGAAAAACCAGCA
>VZTN01012959.1:410022-452190 GCA_013400515.1 Erpornis zantholeuca
TCTAAGAATTCTGGCCACCAGTAGGTGGTGTTACTGGAAATGTCATGGAGGGTTTTTTTCCCCCCCTGCAGATGAAATGCAAAACTCCACCTGCAACTCTGGTGGTTTAATGCAAAACTGAGGCGCCTCATTCTCCGTGGAGTAAGCTTATTTCATCCATGTGATTTTGAGCTGAGCAATTCTAAGAAGTAAGAGAATGACAACATATACCTGAAAATTTAAATACAAACAGGCAAAATGGGATCGACTTGAAGGTAGGAAAACTGAAATTTATCTCGGCAGTTTAGCAAACGACCCTTCTCAGATGCTTGATGTCTTCAATCAAATATTTCCTTTTAGATTGCCCAGAGGTTTTTTAAAAATAGCACAAATAACAGTAATAATTGCTTTATATCTATATAAAAAACACTTCATTGCAATTTGCAAATAAATCTCTTAATTATTGCTCAGCTGAGCTCTAGCTTTGAACAGACTATAAAACTTTAAAAAAACACCAGAGGCAGAAAGGAGGATGCAAGGAACATTAGGCAAAATAAAACTGACAAATACGAGACAAAAGATGCTTGAGTAGTTCTAGTAAAAAAGAAACCAGCAGAAACAGGGTTAATTGTAGCCTTATAAGGCTGTTCAGCAGCACTTCAACTGCACACAAATTAGAACAACCCTGGGAATCTATAAAGCTTGTTTTATTGCCAAGGACATGCAGCAAGATCTGCATTTTGCTCTTGTAAACTATCCTTTATTTAATACGTTTTAAAGCAGAACAGACTTTTATATGATTTTTGTTTTTACTGCTGAATCATCAACAGGTGGCATCCACTGCAGCTCTGCACACCTAAATGCAAGTTTTTACCGAGAGGAGAGTGGAAGTTGGCACATCCATTACGTGTGCACCCAGCGAGGACCAGGCTGCTGCTGTCTGGAGGAAAATCGGCTCTGGAGAAATGGAATTAAGGTAAAATAAAATAAAGTGTTTCACAGTACATAGTTACCTGTAACGCTTTTAATTGCTTGGCTTTTGGCGGCCTTTCAGATGTAATTAAAATCTGACCACAGACCGACCTTTTAAAATCAATTGCTCAGGCTGTTAACTTATCTTTTATTGTATTTAAATCTGTTTTACTGCCTTATTCACAAATAAAATGATCTCACATAAAGACAACAGTTTATGCCTGACTTCCATAGCTGCTTGGAACAAACGCCAAACCTTCTTCTAATAAGTGTAATTTCATATGGATATTTTAGCATGAAGATTTACACTACTAAAATGATTCAAAACACAGCAACAGGAGCTGGGAACTCACACATGTTTCATGAAGAAACAGAAGCTCTGGAACCCGTATCTTTATTTAAGTATCTGTAGCTATTTCTGATTACTTGAATACATTTAAGCAAACTCAGAGCTATATTTCTGACTAATAATATTCTAACACTCCTACTCCACTAGTGGTCTGCTCTTTCTTCCCCAGACTGCACACTGGCAGGATTTAAGGCACATTTAAAATGTGACAGGCACGTTTAAAATGTGAAAATACACATGAATTTTACCAGCAAACAATTTTTTAATATGCTTTCATGTAAATAAAAATCAAGGGTTTGATAGTAAGATGAAGATTAAAGCAATTCAAAATACTTAAAACTTAACACAAAATACCCTGGTTTAAAATTTTCTTGCTGTTTTATTTGTTTGAGGTGTCTTTTGTTTGGCTCTTTTTTTTTAAAATAAACTTCTCGTAATGCTCCAAGTGCATAACATTCAACCTTTAGAAGTAAACAAATCCGATAACTGGTATTTTCCATTACTACCCGGAAGTCAGTGAAACATAATAAATCACAACGGAAAACAAATTGAGTATAATAATGTTGGTGCAAATCAATATGCTGCTTGTATTACCTTCATTTCTAAAATTTGTCTTTCCCTCCCACTGAAAGCTGCAGGAACCAACTGCTTCTCATCTCTGTTGCCTCCTCAGCCACAGACTCTGCTCTTTATTAGCCTTACAAGCTGATGGAATACATGTATATCTGTGTAATAAAAAGAAACCAGTTTTTCTTTATCAGGCTAAACTCACTCATCTGATTTCTCTTTAATTCTGCATTTTCTAATGCTGAACCCCTGAAGGGTACACACAATTTTAACAGACCTGCCCTCATGATGTATTGTCATCTAGAACAAATTTAAATTCTTTTAAGTGAACCTTTGCATATATATTAGAACAGGATGTTTCCTACAACCTCAGCTGTGATGTTAAGTTAGCAGAAGCTAATGGCACAAGGAACAGTGCTGGAATATGAGATTAATCGTTTTCCATTTGCAAATTGCAGGTCCAAGGATGTTCATTGATTATTAAAAGAAAACAAATGGAGCTAAAATTCCACTGCCTTCCAACTTGCATGAAGAAACACTGTTGATGAAAAGCTTTTATTAAAGAGACCCAAGTACCACCATGGTAAAAAGACTCCTACATGATCTTAAGTCATACAGGAACTGCAAATTCTCTCATTTGCAATGTATATAGTGTCCTGAAAAATAAATTAGGACATTCACTATTTGTAGTATTATATTTCAGTCAGTTTTAAGTCTAATTAATCTGACTTCTAAGGCATTTTAATTTCCTATACAAGGCTGTATCTTTTCCAATTCCAATCAAAAATGCTTACTAGGAATTCAGTTGAAACCAACCAAAATTCTGGATTTTTTAGTATTGCCACCAAACTGTAAGTACTAATATCTCTTCTGCAGATACTTTAACCATGGAAACTTATTCTGCCTCAGTATCGCCTGTTATATGTAACAGCACAACTTTTAGCCTGAATGGATCCCATTTGTGTAACGAAAGCATATCCTCCAGATTAGCTGATAAATCAGAGCACCAACAATATGTTATTGGCCTCTTCTTGTCGTGTCTTTACACAATATTCCTTTTCCCTATTGGTTTTGTAGGGAACATCCTGATACTGGTTGTCAACATTAGCTTTCGGGAAAAAATGACAATCCCAGACCTTTACTTCATAAACCTGGCAGTGGCCGATCTCATTCTAGTGGCCGATTCTCTCATTGAGGTGTTCAATCTTGACGAGAAGTATTACGATATCACCATCATTTGTACCTTTATGTCTTTGTTCCTTCAGATCAACATGTATAGCAGCATTTTCTTTCTGACATGGATGAGTTTTGACAGATACCTAGCACTGGCCAAAGTAATGAGGTCCAACCTATTTCGCACTATGCAGCACGCTAGATTGAGCTGCGGGCTCATCTGGATGGCATCCATTTCGGCAGCTCTAGTCCCATTTACAGCCGTGCACTTACAACACACCGGAGAGGTCTATTTCTGTTTTGCAGATGTAAAAGAAATCCAGTGGCTAGAGATAACCCTGGGGTTTATTATCCCCTTTGTGATCATCGGTCTTTGTTACTCATTAATTGTTCGAGTCCTTATAAAAGCACACAAGCACAGGAGTCTCCGTCTGCGGCGACAGAAGGCTCTGCGCATGATTTTTGTTGTTGTCCTGGTTTTCTTTATCTGCTGGCTCCCTGAAAACGTCTTCATTAGCGTCCAGCTCCTCCAGAGGAAAAGCGAGCCCGTCTCTTCAAACAGCCCATCCTTCAGGCATGATTATCCTTTAACAGGACATATTGTGAACCTAGCAGCTTTTTCTAATAGCTGCTTGAACCCCTTAATTTACAGTTTTCTGGGGGAAACCTTCAGAGACAAACTGCGACTGTACATTGAACAGAAAACAAAAATGTCAACGCTGCACCGCTTCTGTCAGGCTGCCTTAACGTCTGTCATTCCTGACAGTAATGAGCAATCAGAAGTCTGATTTAGTGCCATTGTATAAAATATGACTGTGAAGTGCAAATAGTGAACAAAATGCTTGCTACTAACAGAAAAAAAAGTGCATTTGTGTGTGTGAATATATATATTGTATCGCTCTACTGAGTATTGAAGGTTTATATTCAAAATGTTTTTATGACAAGACTTTAATGTAGAAGAATATGTTTTAGTCAGATTTATATTTAATTATGAATGGGATTATTAAAAGCTGAGCACTGAAGAAGCTTTATTTTGTATTATACATGTATGAATGACAATATAAGAGAAAATTTTATCAACTTAGGAAGACTCTAGATGTAATCTGATTATCAGAGATGATACTTTGCTGGTGTATGTAAGGTACTTCCACTGAAATAATGAAGCTGCTGTAACAGTGAGGAAAAATCATTCCAACATATTGATGTGAAGATGCAGAAAACATTGATTTTTTTTCACCCAAACATGGTAAAACATGTTAAGATAAATGACTTTGCTTGCAAGAGCTACATAGTACTATCATCACTGTGTTCTAGCATGTCTTCCATTATTAGGTTTTTTTAATCTTAATGTAATCAAGGACAGTGATGAGTTTTTGTCTCTTAAATGTAATCTACTGTTTACATCAGTACTTGATCAAAACCAAAATAATCTGTAACTATAGTGCTCATCTCAAAGAACTTCAGAGCAGCAAAATGTAGTGCTTCGCTCTGTCTTTTAAGGATTGACCCAGATGATCTCTCCCAGAACAAACATAATTGGCCCTTTTGCCAAAAATGCCAGTGCACCAACACTGTGTTGGCACATTCACACCTGCCTTCAGATTTGAGTGCACATTACACGAGATCTCCTCACATTCAGGGAGTCTCTTTTGATTGCCAGGACAAAATGCTGTGATTCTAAAGGAAGTGTCACTTCCTGCCAAAGCTATTGTAGATATTGTGTAGATAGTGCTTGTGAAAGTGACAGGAACCTCAGTTTCTAAAAAGGAAGAACTTATGTAAGTAATGGAGAGTGTGATTAGTGATTATCAGATCTGAACTTTGTGCACACCCATCCCACCTCCAGAAACCCCCAGAGTTTCAAGACTGTAAGATTCATGTTGGATGCTTCGATCATTTGAAGATTAATTACACTAAGCAAACAAATGATAGCACCCCTTACTGGAAAACAATAGTGTTTCTTTTCTTCTAGCAAATAATTGGGTTTTAAATCTGATTGATGTTTAGCACATGTTACTCCTGTACTTGTTCAGAGGAAGCCATAAAGTTCCTAGAGATTAGCATGCAAGATCATTAAAACATCACTTGCTGCATCTCTCAAGTGTACAAACTCATTTCATTCTGTGCTTATTGACTGAAGCACCAGAACTCAGCAGAATAAGATGCTCTGTCCTATTTTCAAATGTCATATATTAATTAATTAGCACAATAACAGATTTTCAAGGAATTTTAAATGTAGACCTTTAAAAGAATGACTAAAGCCACTAAAGCAATAAAGAAAACAGTGAAAACGATGATTCCACTCATATTTCTCATGAAATATCTTGAGTTTCCTAGTGGAAGTTTTGGCCACAAAAGACTTGACCTATAAACAGAAAGGCCACAAGACGATGATGGCTGAATTTGAAATAGATAGCTGGATATTCCTGCAGCTCCAACAGGAACTGCAGTGTGGAGTCTGAGGCAACTGCAGATTATTTGCAAGTGATTGCTAATCAAAATCTAAAGAAAAATGTCCTTTAGTCCCATCCTCCCTATAGAACACGAAATAGATCTCCTCTCAAGAAAGATGCAAGCATAGCACGAGTTGGTAAAAAACACTTCCCATCATTGGGCTGCATCACATGTAGCCCTTTTTCCTCAGTATTTTCCCTTCTGGAATTAGCCACCATTACTCAGGTCCTATGGACTGCCAATAGACATTAATCACACCATTGAAGACAGCTACTTCAGACAACACCCAGCTGAAGGAAGGAATAATTGTCTTGGCAATGCAGTTCTGAGGAGTAAGACACATCTTGAATTTACAGATTTATTAGGTTTGTGTAATCCTGACAGTTGCCATGAATAAATAACTTATTTGGGGTTACAGGAATATGCTTTCCCAACTGTAGTTCTTGTTATTTTGGTTTTATAGGAATAAAATCCTTTCCCATCCTCCTTCCTTCCAATACAGAGATCACGTTTTTGATCAAAGCTATGGTAGAAGCCCTTCTGCTACTCCTGCAGAACACAAATCAGGGAAGTCTTTGTGCAGAAGCTTAAAATAATAAACAAACAGCAATACCAAACAAATGTCTGCTCAGGCATCCTACAAAGTAGGTTAGTTTGTTTCTAAGTGATCACGTTCAGTAACACACAGTGAAATCTAGGAAAGATCCGATTACTATGGCATTAAGAAAACAATATTTACTCAACCCAAACAAACCTATTGCATGTTTAAAACCCAGTTACAAACCTAAAATACCTGGTGTTCCCTACTGCTGATATTTTGGTACAGGCTTATGAACTGTGCCTGAAATTACTAAATTTAAACATACTTCTTACTTTAAATGCAAAGCACTCTCCCAGCTGAAAAAACTGCACACTTACTCCCAAAGCTTTTTTTTAAGCAGTAACTCTGTACAAAGTATTATTTACAGAAATGCCATACAACTTCCATGTGTTTCTGTACACAACATGCTTTCTGCAAGCCATCATCTTGCAATAACTCGCTGCTATGGCTTATCCATGGACCAAAAGGATCTCAGCTGGATATGTAATTTTCTTTAATTTCAAAGAACATAATCACCAGTAAATAAAACCTCTTCTAGAGTGTAGATGAAAAAGGGAATGGGAGCAAGAATTTTGATACAACTTCTTCACTTTTTTTCTCTGGTTTCTCACTAATTGTTTAATTGCTGAGTTTAAGGAAAGGATTCTATATGCCTTTCTAAAACACTGGACTGATGACAACTACGAGATTTAAAAACCTGTTTATCACAGATGCTTGCAATCTTTGCTATAATATTCTATATCAAGTTTCCAGACATGGAAAGTCTAGTATTAAGAAAAGCTCACAGAAGAGAGGAGAAAGGGAATAATCAAAAATTCCCTGAAACCATTAACTGCTTTTGAAAATAATACCTTAGCACAGGAATGCCTTGAGTGCAGAGTATAACTGAATATCTAGAAACAAAATTAATGCAAACAGCACAAACTAGCACCAATCTGGACCTGATGCAACTGAAAGCAACAGGCTTGCCTTGGCTGTGTAAAAAAGATATGAGCAAAAGTTATGTGAGACCTCTTGAACATGTTAAAGAGATGCTGCAACTTTGCACTCTTTTAACAGGTTTAGGAGATACACTAAATACTGACTGTGCAGACACAACATCCACCTCTCGAGAATGCAAAGTCAGTCAGTCTAAAGATAAAGCTTGATTCATTTATGAAAAGCATTACAGGGTGGGAGGGCATGTGACAGAGAATTTGAATCAATGAGTCAGGCGATCCCAGGTTCTGTGCGAGGCTTTGACATAATACCACAAGTTGCAAGAGAAGTCACCTCCCGTCAAAAGCTTGGAAAAAAAATTGAGCACAAAGTTTTACAAGGAAATGCTTGTGAAGTTTCAGACTAAGTATCTGTGTTTCAAACAAAATTCACTGGCTGCACAGTGCTGACTCTAATCTTTTTTCCAGCCATCAAGTTGTGTTAGAGTATAACTGAATTTTTTCCCGTGTAAGGATTTTGCTGTATTCTCTCAGCTGTTTATTAAGATTGCAAAAGGGAAAAGGTTGTCTGGACAATTTTAAATGGTTAGGATAGTCACATAAAAAATGTGTTACAGAGTGGTTTACCGTAAGTAAAAGCACGTCAAGTTCAACTCTGATTATCATTAATTCCATTGGAACTTGTTTCCGCATAACTAAAAACAAGTGCGTGTATGAAGAAGCAGGTTTGAATTTTAATAGCTACTCATGAAGGTGAGCCAATGAATTAATTTGATTTTGATTGAAAACAGCAAAGATAAGAGCTTGATTTGAATTTAAGGGACAGTATCCTTCCCTTTCACTTTAAGTCTTACCTTACCCATTCAGACCATCAGGCAAATAGTTAAAGTTTTCATGACAGAAGAGCACAGGGGCCAAATTAATTGTTTATTTGTCCTTTTTTATGTTAAAACTGCAACAAGATGTGGTAGGGAATGAGTCACTTTTAAGCCATGCACACAGCACACCTTTTCTCTACACCCCTCAGCTCTGCTGTGAGGGATGCCCTTTGCTATGTTTTAAAGAGAAACACGCCAGATATGAAAAGCTGAACACCCTCCATTCATATTTATAATTTAGGTGTCCTTTCTTTAACAGTACTGTCCAAACTCTTCATTCCACAGTGACATTTAATATAATAAACTTTTAACCCTTGGGTTTGGGCTTCCTTTTAGACTTCCATTCCATCACATAGCAGCATGACACAGCCAGGAGCTAAGAATAAACAGCTGCATCTTGAGCCACCCAAGGTGCCAACACAGGAGCAATGCCCTCTCAGCTCTACTTTCAACTCCCCTTCTTACATGCTACTTCATTTATTTTACATATGTCCACTAAATGCCACTACAAAATATAAAGATGATTGTCTGAGTCTCACAAAGTCACCTGCATGTTTAGAATGGCTTTTGAAACTGTTCAAGCCCCACGATAAAAACCATATTCAAGTTTCCAACCTGTTTTCTCATTTTATTTTCAAATACCCAGACTGTTTTCTCACATTGTTCAAGCAGTCTGCTACAGGTATATACAGACATTTCAAAGTTATAAATTAAACTACTGAGCTGTTCATGACCAAAAACTAAAACCCTACCTTCTCAAAATAAATATTTAATGCAGCAGGGTAAGCCTTTCCAAAGCAGCAGCTTTGCTTACAAGTCCCAGTTCACTTGACCTGCAAGCAAAATCACTGAAAAGGTTTAAGATCTTTTCAAATTGCATTAAATGTGTTTTCTGGAAGGACTTTAAAAAAAGCTACAGGGAGAAAAAAGACATAGTAGACAAACAGGAAAATTATTTGGATATTGTTAAATTATCCTTAGAATTGGAGTTAAGGCGATTTTTACAGAAAGAGCTCAGTGGTAGAATTGCCTAATAGTGCTGGAGATAGATTTGTTTTCTGCCTCAGCAGCAGAAATATTTCCTTTCCCAGGCATTCCCTCAATAGAAACAGCAATATAATGGCAAATAAGATTTTCTTCCTTTCATTCTCTCTCCATTCAGAAGTACAAAAGAGAAATAGCCTGTACCTGACTACAGAAACCTTTTAACTCTTGTGCTCTAGAGTGAAGTGCACACAGCAAGCTAAGAAAGAAACCAAGGAAAGAGCTCACTTAAACAATATGATAGAACTCCAAATATCCACCTGTCAACTGAGTATCAAGGTGGGAAGAAGATACAGACAGTGATGTGTGTGGGAACTTAATTTATAAACTTGCTTGACTTCCAAAGACATAAAGTCAGAATAATTACTTCTGATATTACAAACTCATTCTCTAGAACAGTGAGAAACATGACACGTTATTTTCTTATGCTAATTAAAGCTGCCTGATGATGGGTGACACTGCTGCAGTGTTGTGGGATCACAAGCTCAGCCTTACTGGCAGAGGCACTGCTGGAGTCAACTTTGGGGCACACAGAACCTGACAGCATCCTCAGCCCAAAACAAGGGGCCCATGAGGACCATGGAAAACTGCCCCTGTCCCCTGCTGATCTGTGCTCTTCTTGACTCTCACAGGTACCGAGTGAGACCTTCTGGGTCTTGGCCAGAGATTTTATTCCAACACCTATCGGATCAGGACAGTTGACTGCTTCTGTTCTAAGATCAAACTAGATCATGACTTAATCTAGACAAATGCAGAGAAGACAACCATAGTTTAAGCAGAGGATGGTAAATTTTACTATTTAAAAAAACCCTCAACCTCACAAGTTTATTAAAACATGCCTTTGGAGTACAGGCTTGAAAGCCATGAAAGATGGGACTTTCATAATAAAGCAGGAGAAGTTTCAAAGGTATTTTTGAAAAAAAACAATCAGCCAGTGAGGTGCATGGAGGCTCCTGAGTTCACAAAAAGCCCATGACCAATTTCAATGACCTTTGTGTTACAGTTCAGTACAACAGTTCTGTAACCATCTCATTATTTTACAAGCAGGTAAGGATGAGTAACTCCCCTTTAGTTTATTCATTTAGAATAATAACTCCCCTTTAGGATTCAGTCTCTAATGTAAAGGTAGGACAGAATGACAGTTACTAAAAGCACTTATTTTCCACACATTTCTCTTCTCTTTACATAACCACTCTGCTCCTTTTGAAGCGATGCAGCTCTAAGCCCTCTCAGAACATTCTCTGAATGGCTTTGACATCTCTCAGACTCTGAGATGGTAGGAAGAGCTGTCTGCCCTTATGTATATGCTGTTTGCAATAGCCTGGTTTACAGATGCAAATTATTAAGATAATGCTGAGAAATTTAATAAAACACTGGTTGATGCTCTTCCGTTTGATGTCCTACAGAACTCCAGTGGGATTCAATTAGAAATAGGTAAATGCATTCAAAGACAGAGTCTGGTTCCCCTGTCAAATACCTTCATGCTTGTACCCTCGATATTTCAGGCAGGTTCTAAAAGTCAAAAGATTAATTTTCTGTTCTAATTACTTGTTGGATGTAACAGACAAGCACTTTCCAAGTATTTATTAATCTGTGTGGCTTTGATCTAAATACCCAAGAGCCATTTTATCTATGCTGTAATTTATTAACATACACAAATATACACTGATCTTTCATGTGGTTCACAGTATTGCATCTAAACACAAAAGGCATTTTGAAGGAGGAAACTTCTCATTTCTCATTCATACTATGGAAGCAGCCATCCCCCCCCCCCCCTTTTATCTGCACCAAAACACTGGGTGTTTTAAATTTTTGAATCTATTTCATCAACACCAAAAAAAGAGTAATATTTTATAAAAATCATCAGACTCCCACATTGTTTAAACAAGCAGCAGAATTTTATCAGGTGCAGGGCTGCTTTTTAGAATAAGCATATTTTAAATATCCAAAGCTGTGCTATTTTAGGTTTTTTGAACCAATTAACATTAACAAAACAGTATTAAGACCAATAAAGAGGAAGTAACAAATCCACAAGAATCAGGCCTGCATTCATATATTAGACTATACACACTTCCAAGTTTCAAGTCCTGTCAAGAATAATTGCCTTTCAATGCCCATTTCTCTGCTCTTTATCCTGTATCAGAATGCAGCAAACATCCTTTCAAGCTTACAAGTTAATTTCTTGCCAAGTGAATGCATTTTGTGAATTCGAACATATTAACAGGACTTTTTTTTAACTGAAGTTACATATTTTGAGATTTTGTGCCAAGCTTTCTCTACTGAACCATTTGGGCCTTTTCCAGCAATTTTCACTGATGATGCCTCTCTGTATGAGGAAGTCATCAATACAGAACCAGAATAAAATTATTATTGAAAAAGGGCAGAAAACAGTGTTCTCACTGGAGTGGAGTTGGGTGACACAGTCAAGCAGACCTTGCCTTTGCTCCTTCCACAACTGAACATTCAACAAATTCAACCCACAAGTGGAAATCCTGTCCTGAATTTCAATTTTTTGTTTAGCTATTTGCAGCTAAGGCACGAAAGCAAGGGTTTTTACTGCAAATCCAACAAGAACCATGAAGGAAGGTCTCAACAGCAAGCAGAGAATGAGGGCTGAGAGGAAACAACAAGTACGTGCTCCAAGAAGAGAAGGAAGAATTTCCTCTCTTAACAATAAAGAAGGGACTCTTGTGTTTCACCACCAAATTCCCCATCAATTTAATACCCTGGCTTTATTAATAAAAGTAGGGAATTAACTTTGAATGGATACAGATTAAGGCAAATACCCAGACTTAGCATGAAACTCTTGTTGGCTAATATGTAATGAAGAATGCACAATTCCTTTAAACACAAGTAAGAAATACACCACATATTGTTTATACCAAACACAGTTGGGGACGTGAGCCTTTTGCCTGGGAAAACCATCTTCAAAGTAGCAACTGTTTTCCCAGCTGTGAATACTCTTTCCTGGGAAATCTATTCGTACCATTACAAAAATAATTTTCAAAGGCATGTAAAATTATTCAGCCTAATCTATGCACATCCATATTTCAGACATGATTCTGTACCTTCTTAGACATGTCTGTTTACAAAAGGCCTGCTATTCTCTATAAACACTACATGGGTGTCACAATTAAATTTACCCCTTTTTTTAAAAATAAATAAATGTATGGTTAATTTAATAGAATAATCTGAAGCAACTCTATCAATATTCTGATGAAGAAGTGTTAGCAGGAAACAACTGTTTCAGTCCCATAACCAGCTGCCCTCAAAGTTTGTTGTTTTGTGGTTGGGTGTTTTTTTTAAGTTTTCCTAATTTGAGAAATATTGCATAGATAAGAAAGCAGATAAACCAGGCAAGATGTCACACAGTGAGCCATAAATGCCACATGGATTTAGAGCTTCATTATTATTTCCTAAAACTATCAGAAGGCCACCACACAGAGAGGTACTAGGAAGCCAGTGGGCAAGCAAACTTGTCTCTTTGTGCAAGTAAAAAAACCCCAAGCAAATAACCCAAGAATAAACATTCAACTGAAAGGTAGCCCAAAGCAAAGAGAAATGGGCCCAACATTTTAATTATAGGCTGACAAAACCCAGCAGACTAACGAGAGCACAATAATATCCATCCTGACATTTAACTTGGCCATTTTGAGAAATAGCTCCCACCCTCCTTTATCAGTGGGAAACTGCTTTCTGCTGATGTATCTTTCCATCAAGGCACAGAGGCAGATGGAGGGATGGGGGAAGATGAAAGATTATGTCATCTTCTCTTCATAACATGGACAACACTCTATTTGCATGTTAAAGATACTTTAAAATTGGTCAAAACAAAACCCCAGTATGAGACGAGATTCTTATTTTAGGTTATGCTAAATAAAATTAACTTTTTGGAATTTATTTCCTTTTTTTTTCAATATTTAAGATTTTTCTTTACATATTCCTTGAACAAAAATTAATAACCTCAGATAACACTAATGCTTACAACAGAGGATTAAGCAAGCACAGCAAAACTGCAGGAAGAGTGGACAGTGGAACTGCAATGCAAACAGTTTCCAAAATATACTTTTCATGTATATAAGATACAATTAAAACTGGTAGCCTGATGATCAGAAGAAAATCCTGCAACATCACACTAAGTTGTTAACTTCATGGCATTTTTTTAGGATGGGAAAATATAAACCAAGTTATTTTGATGGTTACAAGATAAGCTTCCCATTAATTAGAAAAATAAATTAAGGGAACAATAAAGGATTACTGAGTTTGTTTGCAAATCATCCACAACTCATTATTTCAAGAACAGGCTTTGGGATGAATTAGTGGGTTGTCAAACAAATAAATACACTGTCTGATGATAGCTTTACAGTATCTGCTGGATCAGTTTGCACCAATGTCTGGTTTGCATTCATTAAACATTCAAATTACTACCCCAGTTACCTGATTACAAGCAGCATTAGAGATCATATCAAAGTAGCATTCCTAGCTATTCCACCAAGCTCATGCCCAAGATGTTTATCTCCACAGCTTAGACATAATTTTATGGGGTTTTCCACTGCTACAACCAAACAGTGATTTTAAAGAATCCTTTTATTTTGTGGTTTGCTTTGCAGCTTAATAAATCTATATTGCACTTTATTATAACCTCCAAAAAGCCCAACAGAAAAAACCCTTTCTTTACAAATGTTGCCATTTTCCATTCAGTAAACAGATCTTACTGTTTGGGCACCTGCACACTCTGATGAAAGAAACACCACGAGCTACTTGTTTATTTGCCATTGTTTGTAGTATCTGTATGGAATCTCAAAAATTAAATTCCTTTCCCACTGATCCTGCCTTTAGCCGAGGAAAATGTTGATTCCTCCTCCTCCAACCACTTGCAATGCTGAAGATAACAAGGAAGCACCCACTGGCTGTATGAGCATTACCTAAAGTCCCCTTCAGCCATGAACAAGGGGATTTGATTTGTAAAGATCGATTGTGCTGAAGTCATTGTTATTTTCCTCGAAGTTACAACGTTTACGAGACTAAATCGGGAAGGAACAGGAAATTAATATTGTTTTCCGTGGATTACGAATTTTGAGTCTTGCCTAATAGATGTTCTGGTCTGAAAGAATTTCCTACTGTTCTGCAGAGAGCTCCACAAACAGCACTGCAGCAGCGAGGTCTGCCCGTAAATGACAAGATCCTTTGACACAGAAAGGTCATTCTGGGCACAACTCAAATAGCCCTGGGAAACAAAGCAACCACATGTTATTCCCTACCTACAGAGCTGCAACTGTCAGGGCTGCTGCTCCAAAAAGCTTTGTGGCATTGAGGCAGCTGAAAGTTTGAAGGCTGGAGAAATCCACAAAACAGAAGCAAAACAGTGGT
Organism: Erpornis zantholeuca; assembly: GCA_013400515.1. Lineage (NCBI taxonomy): Eukaryota > Metazoa > Chordata > Aves > Passeriformes > Timaliidae > Erpornis > Erpornis zantholeuca. The sequence goes on from VZTN01012959.1 coordinate 424,348, forward strand.
AATTGCAAAGAAACACTTCTAAGGGTTCTGCTATTTCAAGATGACACGTTAATAATACTGTAAATATTTTTTTTTTTCAGAGAACTGAAACAAAATTAGCTTGTCAGAAAAGATCCATCAGGGAATTGTTACCTAAGAAGCTGATATTCAGCTTCAAGTCACCAGTCTAGAGGGCACATTTTAAATCTCTTTTTTCTTCGCCTATGTTACAGTTTGAAAGAAAAAAACTTCAACATTCTGATAGTTTGACATATGTTAGTAAACTATAAAAGTAATAAAAAAACATCTGAAACTAATGTCCAGTGATTTTTTTAAAAATCTGTTTAAAATGTGTGATTATATCAAGTAGGTAAATAGAACAGTAACATTAGGAAAATCAGTCAGAAAAACCACAAGGCTGAATTAAGATTTAAAACCTAATTAAACTTTAAAACTCGGCTCCAGTAGAGAGGTCTCATTTAGAGCTGTGTGGTTCTAAGATCTCTCACAAAAACATTCATATTGGTCTTGAATTGCTTATTGCTATTTAGTGTAAACAGAAGAAATTGAGTAGATGAAAATCAATAAAACATCAAGATTACTCTGAAAGGTCAAGCTGTTCCAAGGAAAAAATGCCTTAGTCTAAGGCTGGTAAGAATTTTTGAAACATTTTTTGAAGGAATGATCAGTGTACACTAAACCCAGTCACTTAAAACACACCTCAACTTGCCAGCAGCTCTGTAAGAAAATCAATTAGAGATTTGTGTTTTCCACTTTTGAGATAAATTTGCTGTACCAGAATTGGAAAAAAAAAAAACAAACACCAAAACAAACAAAAAAACCCCCCAAACAACAACAACAAAAAAGTAAATCACAGGAAAGTGACTCAATGAACCTCTGCCCCACCAAACACTTTGACTTCTTTCTACCACATATGAGAGTCCTTAGGAAAAACTGGAGCATACCTATCCTTACTTTAAGAATGCCAGAAAGAGTTTTCTTTAATTCAGTTACTGCATTAAAAGCCAATCACAGCTCATCAGAATCCAGTCACCATGATTCAGGAATTCCTGTAGATCTAGCAAAGTTCCAGCTTATTTTAAAGTAACAGAAATCAACCTAAAGAAAGTAAGGGTGCAGAATAAACCTTCTCAGCAGTTGCCTTAATTTTTGTTCCAAATGTCTTACTTGGAGCCATCCACACTGACTGAGCACAGAGTTCCTCCTGATTTTCCTGTTCACACATTTTTACCTTGTTCTCTACTACACTTTCCATGCTGACAAGTTTTGATGACCAAAAGCACTTTAAAGCATAATGTGCCTTCACCAAGCATTTCACACAAAGCTGGGAGGACTTACACAGAGTAACAGTCAAAACTGCCAAGCAATTAACTTTCTTTAACCACTTCTGAAGTAAAATTGTTTAAGATCTGCCTCACCTTTTTCATCATCAACAGTCATTTCAAACAAACAAAAAAAAGTGGTCTATTAACTTAGACTTCCCTGTTAGAGTTTATAAAGCTGATGCCAAGAAATAGCTTGTCATGGACCTTATATGGCATTCCCTAAAACTCACTAGATACATGTTCGAGCCACCCACTGGCACCAACTTTTATGATTCCAAGAACTGTTGTGCTTAGTGGTGTTCCCTAACAGTGTTAAAGATTCTTCTTTCCATTAATATTTGCTCTTTCTTTCACAGTCCTACAGTCTGCACAGCCCACAGAACTCATTTGGGTGTTCTAAGAACTTAACACTGGACATCAGATGGTCCAAAAAGGCCCCACTTGCCAGGGGCTTGAAGCCCAACTGGAATGTTTGGCAGTTTTATACTGAATTGTAAATATTGTCGCAGGCAATAAAATTTTCATTTTGACATTTCAATTTCTCACTGTTTTATCCTGGAAAATTATTTTCACTCAAATTTAATTATAGCACTGCAAATCCACAGTCTATATTACAAAGCAAAAGAGGAACATTCCCTCTTATTAAGCTATAAATGCAAAATGGCCTGTTTTTGCTTTGATAACGAAACAGTCTTTTTCTATTTAGGAACATTTCTGCTGAGCTTAAAACTGCAAAAATGTACAGACCTCTGAACAGCTTCTGCCAATAGGTTGGCTTTTCTGATTTTAAGCTTCCCAAATAAATGCGATACCTAGAGACACTTTGAAATGCAGAACTTCTTTAAATACGTTCTTGCCAATGAGCTTAAATAAAGTCTAATAACAAAATAAGTACTAATTTTTAGTTTTATGATCTCTATTGAGCTACACATGTCATGATAAAGGAAGTAACAAGCAGCTTTCACATCTATTTTGCATTAGGCCAGGAAACATAAGAGAATTGAGATCTTGGCTTCTTGAGATGATCCTCAAGAATTCCTGAGGAAAAAAACCTGTTTTCCCTCTCCACTTCTTGCACTGCTTTACAGTTCTTTGATCATCATTCCACAGTAACCACTAAGAACAGCAGAATTGAATTGTCCTGTTTATGCATAATTTCCATCACAGAAAACCCCCAAAAAACCTTCCAGCTCCAAGTTTCCACTTAAGTAACATACTGAGATTACTAATTTCATTCTCATAAAATAATTCATAAAATGGTCAGGAATAAAAAGAGACTGCTGACACCTTCTGGCCACTTGACATTCTGTCCAAAAACCAGGAGAATTTCCAAGAAAACATCTTTCATGTTTTCCCAGCCACTCAGGATCACATGAGGACTGAAGCTACACCGAGATTGCCATATGACAGCTCCTCACTTGCTTTACCTTTCACCCACATCCATTCTCTGTCTTTCACAGAAGCATCCAAAACCAACAGAGATCACCTCTCTGCTGTGATTGTACCCAGATTTGGCTTAATTTATACTTTCTTTTTAGCTTTCACTCTAGGCATCCTGCATCCAAGAGACCACTGCAACTGAATCCAACACTGCATTCATGTTCAGAACAGAATCTACAGCAACAACAAATCCATATTGCATTGAATTAAAGAGCCAAACCTGCAGCTTTTGCTTCTTCTTCTTTGGTTTAGTTTCCAATTCCAGCTCATCCTTTTGGGCCACATGTTGCTTCAGCTTTTTTCTTTTTTCTGCCTTCTTTTCTTTTTTTTCCACAACCATTTTTGGCATTCTAAAATGCTGTTCTGTAACAGAATCCACCAAACTGCAGTTAGAACCTTTTTTAATATTAAATGGCAGTCTCATACACAGACAGTTACACTGTAATTACACTGGTATGGTAATTATTTGTGACTGCTTAACTGTGAAATGTACATCTGCACTGAAATTTAATTCATTGTGGGGAATTTTCATGTCTCCTTTAGGAATACATTGCAGTTAAGGTACTGCAAAACTCAAATTGTCCTGTAGGAATCTCCACACCTTTTGTCCTCTAAGGCCCTGTTGTGGAAAATGCCTCAGTGACCCTCCTAGTAAGAATTTCCCATAACTGAGGCTGTGCTTTCTGCAGGTGACAACACACCACATCAATAACACCAATGAGATCTCTTTCATCTCAAAATACATTCTCATGACTATTAGTCATCTCATTAATACACATGTGTGCACAAACTCTGCTTACTACAGAGATTTAAACCACTACTGCTGTTTAAACTGCAGGGTTTTTTGTTTCCATATAGGTTAATGTGGTACAACTAAGCTCGAAGAATTGTCTCGTTAGCTTTAATTTTAGACATAAGGGTGAAGGTGAAACAGGAGTTGCAGAAAACACGGTTCTGAAACCGGGTCTAGTTGTAACTCCCCAGTATTTCATTGTGAGAAACTCTGATTTAACTCCCCAGTATTTCATTGTGAGAAACTCTGATTTAAGTGGCTTTCCCCAGTCACCCCAACACTGTCAGTTTCGGTGTCAGTTTCAGGGTCAATTTCACTACACAGGCAACTGTTGTCTCCATCACAAACATCTGCCTTGAAACACACTCCGAAACATAAAGCAGCCCACAAACCCACGTGGGGAGGTTCCCAGTACCGCAGAAGCTGCCAAAGGAGGGGTTTGGCACCTCGGTGACACCGGAGCCAGGCCTGGCACGGCCATGCCCGGGCAGGGGGGCACCACCACAGCCAGCACCTACCCCCGGCTCCCCTGCACAGGAGCCCGGGTCGGCTTTATGACCAGGTCACCTGGATTCGCTTCCCAACACACGATCCCGGGTCCGCGTCCCAACACGAACCCCCCGGTTCGCATCCCAACGCACACCCCCGGGTTCGCCGCAGCCCACTCAGCTACCGGCCGGGCCGGGCCTTCCCGCCCCTCCCGCAGCTCCGGGCGGGCAGGGGACCCCCGGAGGAGCCGCCTGCACCCCGGAGGGGCCCGGGGCTGCGCCGCCCGCCCGGTCCCGCACGCACCTCCCGCAGCCGCCGCCTCGGCACATTCAACTCAGCCCCACGCTTGGCGCCGCCGCCCGCCCCCTGCCTCTCATTGGCTACCAGGGGAGAACGGAGACATCTGGTTGGCTCTCGGCCTGTCAATCGCCCTGCTGGCCAATAGGAAGCTTCGCNGTAGCCCCGCCCCTCCTGCCTGGGGGAGTGCCGGGATCGGGAGCGCCCCGGGGCCTGCTCGGGATCGCCCATGGCCGAGCAGGGATCGTCCGTGTCCGCGTACCGACCCCTCGGGCCTGGCAGGGTCCACCCCGCACTGCGGGACACCCGGTGGAAGCCGTCCCGGCGCTCCCCACGCGAGCCGGGTGCCCCCGGTCGCAGCAGGGCGGCCTGGGGGCCGTGGCCGCTGCTGACGGACTGAGGTGTGGCGCTCTGGAGAATGGCTGTGATCCCTCTGAGCCTGCAGATCCAGATCCTAAACGATCCTAAAGTCTGAGCCAGCGTTACCCGTGTCCCGCTGGGGTCTGATGGAATGTGTGGGAAGAAGCCAAGGGTGTGGTTTGACAGGAGGAGAAAACACCTCCGAGGTCAATTTCCAGGAAGCAAATTGATTTCCATGTTTTCATTTTCTATAAATACCACACGCGCAAACTTTTCCACTTCCTCTTGATAATTTAAGGGCCAGAATTTTTACCACAAACACGCACATAAATGACACGTTTTTTTCAGGACAGCCTGAGACAGGGTTGTTGCTTCCCTTTGCTTGGATCCCAGCAGAAGCTGAGATGCAGATGCTGCTGCTAAACAAGTCCAGGCGCTGATGGGAATAAGTAACCTCTACGTTCCTCCTCTTCCACCTCCTCCCCACACTAAGGTGCCCTCCCGTCCCCCTGCCATCACTGCTGGGCTGAGAGAGCCTCTCTCCCCCGGTCCGTGCCCATGGAATCCCCTTCCCAAACCACCATTGGAACCATTTGGGAATGGGTGGCCTGTTAGAAATTATACACAAAAATATAAAATACAGCAATGCGCTGGGTCTGGGTTAGGGCGTTGGCGCACAGGGGATAATCAGAGGGTGGTGGTACCTAAAAGTGAAGTTGTAATTTAAGCTTTTGCTCCAGTGTGCATAGGGAAAGAATGTTTTCTAAGTTTAGACTTCTTAAAGTAAAGATTGTTATATTGCATATCCTATTGCGACATCCTGTGGTTAAACACAGTATTGCTGATACTGTCAAATCACTCCTGGCTGAAAGGTTGCAAAAAATTAGATTACATGGAGTGAACATTGCAGCTCATACCTATATTACACGCTCAGTTTGGCCAACTAGCTGTGATCTCCTCCAGGATGTGAGGAATCACACTGGGCCAAATATTAATATGGCATAGCACAGATATTTGTTGTGTGCTGGCTCTCCTTTCATAGGAAAGGCTGACTCAAGGTATTGGTTGTTTATATGCTGTCCCTGTGAAGGTCCATCAACCCACATTTCCTCCTTAGGCAGCATTCACACTCCAAGGATTAAACTGTTCGAAGAGAAGAGACACAACAGTCTTTACACAACTGCAGCACCCCTCAGGGTTGTACAAAGCACGTGCATCAACTGCACTTATGCTCCCATCTCTTACAGTAGCAACAAAGATTATTTTCCCCAGGTCAGGGCACTCGGCATCCTCTGCTCTGCAGAGTGCTCCTCCTCCCACCTCAGCAGCTGCAGGGGAGTGAAGGGGCTGCAATTACCCCCCAGTTAGCCCTAAGCCCACACTCCAGCCCAGCAGCCCCAGCGTGCAGAGGAATGGCTCCAGTGACACATGAAATTGAGGTCTTGACCCCCTGACACCATCAGTAAGCCTTGGCATTTTTCTCACAATTAGCTGGATGAGAGGTCTACTTAGATCCCATCTGGGGAATTAGCATTGTTCATTAACAGCGCATTTCCATTTCATCAAGCCACAATAGTTCAGGCCTCAAGCTAAGCAGCTGGATACTCATGCAGTTTTAAAGAGCCAAGAGAGCTGATCAGGATAATAGATGGAGCATTTATCTGCTATGACTTCACTTGTTTAAGCTTTTCAGGCAAGAGCAAGCCTCCCTAAACAATGCTGTATTTTGGCCTTATTCTCATTACATGAGACATGGTTAATGCTACTGTTTCTGGCTTCATTTTCTCTTTGAAACCACAAAATATGTCCCTGCAAATCTAGATTTCTGTCTAAGGGGCAATAAACGATGAAGAGTTACACTGCATGTGCCTCTGTGAGCACTAGCCTTGAGACAGCCTGGAAAAAAAAAAAGATAGTATGGCTTTATAAATACAGTTCTTCCAGTGACATTCAGAAACCAAGAGGAAACTTATATAAGTTTGCTTCACATTGATGTGAAGGATTGAGACATGACAGTAGCTTGTATTTCAGATTTTCATTTTGGGAGATTCCAGGTTCAGGCTTGGCATGACCTAAGCAAAGCTGGTTGTATTTCATACCAATTGTAATCTTCTTCCTCCTACCATCCCCCAGTTTACTACATCAAATATTTTTCATAGTATTAAAGTTCTTATTCTAACTACAGGAAGGAATAACATTGCCTTGGAAAAGGTAACAGTTTATTGAATGCATACAACATTATGATACAAAAATAAGTTAATTGCATAGAAATTTAAAGAGAGATAGAAAAGGATAACTTTAAAATAAAGGTTTGATCCAGATGTGAAGAGCCTCTACTATCTGCACCTGAAAGACACAAGAATGCACTGTAAGGGTACACAACTAGAGCTTTCAGTCACAAGGAGCTACAACGTGCCAGGGAAGGGCTTGGGCCATTTGTTTTAACTCGGGTGTTTGCTGTGCTTTCCTCAGCACTCTGATGACACACCATTTTTTTCCAGAACTTGCCCAAGCCTCTCACTGAGCAGGTGGGAGACCAACCTGCAGATAGAACAATTTGATGTCCTCATGCTTGTGCCTATGTGACGGCTTTAATCACGACAGTACCGAGCAGCAGGGATTTACCTGTGCTGCCAGAGCCCCTCTGCTGCACTCCCAACACTATTTACAGGTCACCTACCGACTCCAGAGCACTCAGAGGTGTGACACTGGCACTGGTGACCGTGTGGACAGCAGCCTAGCCTTAAGAAACATTTGCTTTTTCTCCTTGTGCCACTGATACCTGTTGTGCTGACGATTCCCATTAGATGGCACTCCAATTGCTCCCGGGGACTTGAAGGTGGCATGAGAGGCTCTCATCAGAGCTGCATATCTGCAAACAAACACAGCCAGGCTCAGCACCTAGGTACTCTGTAGTTTCACTCTTCCATCCAGTTTAATCATCTGCATCTGTCACACAAATCTCACAGTCCTACTGCACAGAACAGCCAAGGTATGTCTGCCTGCAAAAGACAGATTTTTTTATTAAAATTAAGTTTAAGCTTGGCTTGTCAGGGTATTGATTATTCTTGGTTACTTCAAGGTGCTGGACAGAGCTTTAGGATTCTAGTATTTGGATCCAGATCTCAAATGGTGCTTGAGTAGGTCAGCGATTATTCTAAATTAGAAAAGACTGACACGTTAGCTTGAAAATTCAGGAAAGCATTTGACAAGCCTATTCTCTTAGCTCAGAAATTAAGGCTGACATTTCAGAAATTCAGCCTGAGATGCAAAGAGGAACTCATGGCTATTTTATTGACATGACCAGTAGTTTCCAGAATTCCCTGTCTGTCCAAGCTCCCCACCAACCCCTGATACCAGCTCTGAAATCTCATCTTGAGCTGAAGAACCACAAGTATAGCTCACCCCGCCTTGGAGATGGGCTGGCTGCTCCCTATGCAGTCATGATCCAGAGGATGCCGATGTTTTATGCAGAAGTTGCCACCACACTGCTCACAAACCAGCTTCATCATCTCTTTCCTTTTGCAGCCTGGCTTTAAGCATTTGTTTGTGAAGATCTATGTAAGAGAGGACAGGAAGTTGGCAACGTTTGCTTTCTGTGAGCAATGACCAAGCTGAAGCACAAGTGTTCAAGCAGCCTTAGAGCTAAGATGAAACAGAGCAAGTTTCTACACATTCTGCTGTCAGAAGGCCCAACTTCACAAACATTAGGAAGGCAGTTTAGACTTCAGCAGCAGTTTTCTTACCTTCTGCTTTTGCTGTGCTGGATTGTATTTGCAGTCCTTGTCTATGTGTGCTCCAACCACAATATCTGGGATCTCTCCCTTCTGCACTGGGATAGGTGTGTTACAGAGGGGACACACTGGGACCTGCACGTTCTAAGAACACACAACACAGATGTGAATCACAGAATTATAGAATTGTTTAGGTTGAAAGAGACCTTTAAGATAATCAAGTCCAACCCTAATTTTGTGTCCTTCTTCCACCCATAGGTGATAGAAACATATTCCTAAGTGTTTCATGGTCTCATTTGCTAATGCTTTTAAAGATACACTTCAAAAGAGTAACTACAAATCACTGTCTAAAAAATGCTTTTCCAAATCAATTTGTAGCAACATATTTGGTGAATTGACTTTAAATATCCTTTTGGCTTTTCTGGAATTACAGCCTTTGAATACTTCAAAGCCCAAGTCCAGGCCACAGATCCAAGTCTGGCCCCACTTGTTCTATTTATTTCTTCTGTAGGTTCATGTTTGTTATCCTTGAATTTACAGGACTTGGACGACAGAAAATTTTGGACCACGATACATTACTTAAAATACAAAGCGCTCCTCTCTGAGAAGATGTACTGTGAGCGAAATAAATTAGAATCTAGCAGTAGTGACCTCTGAAATGTCATGTTTCTATATATCCAAAATCCAGAGGTATCATTAACTTGCATCTTGTGGTTCTCCCATCAACTTTTATTGAAACCATAGGTGAAGGTTCAGAGCAGCCCTTATTAAATGACTTAGCCATTTGCAGGGTGAATTATTGACCCACATCACACAGAACTCACTTTCTTGTAGGCAGAGCTGCACTTGTGGTCATCATAACGGATGTGATCTTTACAGAACACTTCCCCACATGCGTCGCATTTCAGAGGAAGGAAGTCTGGGAGAAGAATGAAAAAGAAAACAGATTTTCATGGAATAAAGTTAACAACTCTAAGATACTCACAAAAGACTACAAATAAATTCTAAAGCAATTTTTGTCAAGTCACAATCCAATTATCACTAAAGAGATTAGATCATTCTTCACAAATATGAAAACTAGAAAAACAAGAGTGGTGAGTTTTCCTCTTTTTATCTACAGTGTAAGACGAACACAAACCATAAAGCACCTCAGGAGCTCCTCGAACGCAGAAACCTTAGTGAGCCACTAGTCAAGAGCTAAGACTTAAGTACAAATGCAAAGCCCAGCTTCAGAAATAATTTCATTCATGAAAAGCCATCCCTTAACAGTTTAACGCGCACGGGAACAACAGCTATCACTCTTTCGGGGGGGATTACAGCAGCAGCCCTGTACAGCCTCGGGGCCAGACCCAGCTCCCAGGACACGCATTACCCTCCGTGACGAGCCCACCCGGGCGGGCGCTGCTCGGGGGGCTCCGGCCCGGGGGCTGGGTGCCAGCCCGCACTTACCCAGCTGTTTGCAGGAGCGCTCGGAGCAGTGCTCGCCCAGCCACGGGAGCTCCATGGGCACGGGGAGGCGAACGCGGGCCCGACCCCCGAGGCGCGGCTGCTTTATGGGCTCCGGCTGCTGACTCACCGCAGCCTCCTGNCACGGCCGCCCGAGCCAATGGCGTGCCCCGCCGCCGCCGCCGTCTGCTCCGCGTACGTGGCCGACGGCCAATGGGAGGTCGGGGGGCGGCTGAGTCACGGCTGGGGGCGGAGCTTGGGAATGGGTGTGGGTTCGGGAATGGGAATGGGAATGGGGATGGGAATGGGAATGAGAATGAGAATGAGAATAGGGATAGAGATAGGGATGAGGATGGGCGTTGGGGCAAGAAAGGAGTTGGGGCACCAGGGCAAGGGGAAGGGCGTGCAGAGGAGTTCAGGGTGGCGGAGAGAGGGGTTGGTAATGAAGACAAGAGCTCTCCACCTTCCCCAGGGAATCATGTCCGCACACCACGAGCATTCCGGCTGCTGTGGATTCCCTGCGGTGCAGGTGCCCCAAGGGATGAGAGTGCAGGGCTGTCACTGCCATGGGGCACCTGTGGGACAATGACGCAGTGAAGCCCCTGTTGGGCTGGGATCACTGGAGTGCCTCAGCTCATTGCCACTGCCATTCTTACTCCGGTTCTTCATCATGGCTTTGGCCACTGCATCATCCCTTAGGGTACTGCCAAATGTCAGAATAAATCCAGAGAGCTTAATGAGAGAGGGTGCAGGGTGTTCCCTTTGCAAGAGGGTGGTGCTCAGGGCCTTGCTTCAGGGCTTCAGCATGGGCTAAACTGGTCAGGGTAGGCAAGCTGCAATGAGCTGCAACTGGTTTGGGTGGACTGTGCTCACTGGTTTGGGTGGACAAGCCTCAGTGGCAGCTGTGGGTTTGCACAAGTCAACCAGAAGCTTTCCCAGCCGGTCTCTGTTTTTAAATGTTTGTCTCGCTATGACAAGGCACCTTGAAATCAAGGTGTATTTTAGTAATGCTGATCTTTGGAGGTGTGTGGCAATACTGGCTTCACACGGAGCAGAGGAGGACTGTTGATTTCATGACATTTGCTACAGGAGTAAGAAATGACAAAGTGTTGTTCTGCCCCTGTTCTCCCCGGAAAACACCTGACTCTGCTGCAGTGCATGACTCAGATGTAGAGTGGAGCCACGAGGTCGAAGGGGAGCTTTAGGATTGCATGTGCTGACTGCCTGCTCAGGCCACTTTGTGCTGTTGAACTCTGGGAATGGCATGTGCTGCTCCTCCACCTTCCACGTCACCCTCCAGCGTGGCACTCGTGACTCCTGCAGTGCATGCCAGCTTACAGCCCGCCTACTTGGAGCACTTCCCAACAGCACAGTCCTGCTGCACTAAGGGATTCCATGTCATCAGCCAGACACTCTTCCCACTCTTCAGTTAATTTTCTCTCCTGAACCCATAAAATTACCAAATCTCCTCTTGTAAACCCTTACTCCACAGTTGTGCTGCTGTGTTGACAGGGCATTGGATTCTGGCACAGGTCTTTGGTTTGTGAAGGGCAAGCTCTGATTTCACCTCCTGCACCGTGGCATTTGATGCAAACCCTGGTGCTCTCAAGCCCAGGGAGAGCTCTGGGTGTTCTTTAGTGCTCCTTTTGGCCCACAGACATGCCTGGCACTCGACAATACAATCCTGCTGCATCTTCCACCAGGATTCTTTGGCCAGTGGCCTGTGATTAAAAATACTTTCTTTGCCTGAGCTGAGCCAGATCCCTGGTGTGTGTCAGGGTGGCAGGGGACAGGCAGAGCATGACACTCTCCCCCGTCTCTTTTGCTCTTCTGACTTGGTCGGTTCTGGCAGTTTGGGACTTTTAAAAGTGATTTTTAAAAAGGAAGAGGAAACTGCAAAAAATATCCAAATACAAATAGTAAGAGACAGTCCAGTTATCCAAGGTACTTCAAGAGCTTGGCTCTATTATGCATCAGCTTCCTTATACGATTTACACAACTCAAAAATCTGGGAGGTGCAAAAAAACCCCACAAGTCCCGCTGAGCTCACAGGCTGATTTGTTTCGTACAAAACACCTACCCAGTGCCTGAGAGGAGCAGGAGCCCAGTGATCTCCCTGGGAAGGCTTGCCAAAAAGTAATGGGTTGAGCTAAGCAGAGAGGAAGAGGCTGGTGTCTTCCCTGGCTGGCTAAGAGTGCCCTGCAGACCGGAGAGCCACTGCCAAAGGGATCATGTTTTATGGTGGAGAAGGGAGGAGTTTGCTTACGGATAACAACAGCAATGGCTCTGCGCAGATTAGATGCTCTTAAGGAAGACTGTAAATCCCAAGTCTGGAAACCCACGTAGTACAGGCAGCCGTCTTAATAGAAACGAGGATTAGAAATTAGCTGAGGTCTTTAGTGATATTTTTAGAAGGTTGCTCCTGACAGGTTAGGCTGCTGAGAACCAGAGGAAAGTGCCGAACCCTGTATTACTTGGGAAAGGATCACACGGTGCTGTGTGTGATTAGAGGCTGGCTAGCTTAGCGACAAGGGGGATAGGTGGGTTAGGGCTCATTCGGGAGGAATTAGCAAGGGAAATTGCTTTGGGAAGCAGAATTTTATTAGGGGCAGCCAGTGTGGATTTGTGAAAGGAAAGCTACGTGTAACTAACTTGCTGGAGTCTGGGGAAGGCACCATCCCCCAGCAGCCTGTGGAGTGTTGGTCTTATATAACCTGATCTGCAAAGGGAAGGCCTGGCCTCTTTGCCACCAGAATGGTGGCACTGGGTGGGATGGATGGGTATCACCTCCTTCCCTTGTATCTGATTGTCTGCCTCCTTTTTCCCCATCCATCTCTTCTACTTCCTTTCTAGTTTTTATAGGAGGAGAACTATTGCTTTTCCCCATACTCTTCTCTTTGTCCTTCCTTTCCTCTCCCTCCAGTCCATGGGATTACCTCTTGTCAGGGTATTAAACATCGCTATCCACCCCACCACACCAGAGTGGTCTGCCCTAGGACCCACATTGCATCCTAAAGTGGGGATAAAACACTTCAGAAGAGGACATTCATGGGACAGCAGGGGGAACAACTGTCCAACATCACTGCCAGCTACAGACATGACACAGATGAGGAGCCATGAATGTGCTCCCATCCTATCTGTTAGGGCAGGGTCTGTCCCCTTTCCACCACCCTGGGTTACAACAGCACAGCACAGAGATACCCATGGCCGAGACAACCAGGTCCATCCACCTCATCTCTGCCTCGTGTACCCCAAACTCCTCCCAACACTCTCCAGAAGGCACAGATGAGTGCCCTGTCCCTGGTGTCCCCAAGGCCACCTCATTGCCTGCACTCCTTCTGCACCAACAATCCTGCTTGTTGCTCCAGTTGCAGAGCCACTGCTGTGGCATTAACATTCGTGTGACTCCAGCTCTCATTTGCCTTTTCCAGGTCTTCTGAACTCCAATCCCAATGTCCTGCTTTTCAGCTCATAATTTCGTACCAGGCTCTTAAAACTGAATTTTATTTTTATTGCAATGACCCTGTGGTGCTGCCAGATCCCTCTGGGGAGGAGACATGACATCTCCATTACATAGCTCAGATAACTGTCTTAAAGAGACCACACACAAAGGAACCTAATGGTACCTATTTTTATTAGGTTTATTACAGGAGGGGAAGTAAAGCAGTCCGATCTCCCCGCAGGATACTCCGTTAACAGCAGCAGACAGAGAGGAGAGATCTGTGGAGGCGGATCAGTTTTCCAAGAATATTAGCTACTGCTGCTCTAAAATTAGAGTCTAGGGAGAGCAGACAGGTTGACATAATTGAAAGGGCTGTCTTATGGGATGACATAGTTAAACGAGTCCATGATCAGCTTTAGAGTGACAGCTCGGCGACTTCTTCTAATCCTCAAAGGAGCACTGAGTTGCGAGGCTGTGATTTAACTAGTCCTGGATCTTATCTCGTGATGATGCCAATACTATTAGAACCTGCTTCTAAAGAGATGCCTCCAAAATCACTGTACATGAACCGACTGGCGTTACAGGCACGATCCTCCTGCAGCTTCGCCCTGAAAAGCCCGTGGCTGATACAAACACTCCTCTGCTGCCCTTCTTACTTACCTGATTCTGTCCCCATGGGCTGGGCTACAGGAGCAGGCCCAGAAACAGGATTAAGAACCTCATTTCAGGATGAAGCTGAAAAATGTCCTTCAGCCGCCCATTTTATTCAACATAATTTAATAGCAAACACAAACTAACAAAGTTAGAGGTGAAATATAATAGCAGGAACCCCATAAAAAGTAACCTAATCTGTAAGATAAATAGACAACACTTTAGCCTGGGGAGATAGCGAATAAAAGAGAAATATGAGCAGAGCCATTCTCAATTCATAACTAACTTTAAAGAGAATAATGAAGATGAGTTCTCCAACTTTTAATGCCCTAAGATTCTTCTCCACAAAAAAAATTAAAAAGCATTTTTAATGTTTTCCTCATACATTTGATGTCCCCAGCCAGATGTCCTGGATCATTCCCACACAAGGAGACATCTGTCAGAAAGGGAAATGATTTGGAGAAACCCTACTGCAATTCCTGATGGAGCAGGAGACACCAGGGATGGAGCTCTTCATGCTGGTGGAGCCTCTTGGTTGCCTTCAGTGGCCACCTCCCGTTGCCTTGTTCCAGATGCACAACTCAGAGCACCCACTGTCTTCATGGTGGCATTAGTCTGACATTTATTATTTTAAGGGGTTTTAGCCATTTCTTTTGTCTATGCCTACCTTAACTTCAAAGGCTGGGATTTTCCAAGCAGCCTACTGCATTTAGGCACCTAAATCCCATTGAGTTTCAAGTATGTATCAGCCCTTAGGCTCCTTGGCAAATCCTTGCTTAGTGCCTAAGGGCTCACCGGCAGCCCCTGTTCTGCTGCTGGATTTACACAGATACCATTGTACCAGCAGGAGCTCACTTCTTCAGTAGAACAGTCTCTGTTTAAAAACCTCTTCCTAAATCATGAAATAAACTGGAAAGGATCACCTCTGATGACTAATTTTTGGTGATATATACCTGTTAAAAATGTTATATGATCTCCTTGGGTTATATGAAAAAAACCCTTGGCTTTGTCAGCTGAACTTCAGAGACAAAATGCTCCTAATTCCAGCTCTTGGCCCTCTGGGGAAAATCTCATATTTGGTGTTTCAGAGGTAAACCCCACCATATCTACCACTGACTGATACCCACTATGTCTCCAACCCCCTTTTAGAGCACCCAGGAAGGATCTGTACAGGAGGAACAGAAAATCAGCAGAATTAATCCATTTGCTTTGCTGTTTGGGAATGCCCTAACCCAAAAGGAAGGAGCGCAGAGAGCAGTCAAGCTGGCAGTGGGATGGAGACAGAGGGTACCTCTGAAAATGCTGCCTCAAAGGGTGAGAATTATTGCAGCAGCCTTTCTAATAGCAGTGGCCAAATAAATCCCTTATCAGGTGATGTCTGGTCACTGATCAAACTCTAATGCCTCACCTAGCAGAGAAAGATTCGGGATCTCCATGGCAGATTTCCGGAGACAACAATTGTCTTTTTGTTGAGTCCATGCTGCAAACAGTATGACAGGACCCAGTCCAGCACTACGGAGCCCCAGATTTCCTAGGCACTACCATGATGGCATTAATTAGCAAGGGAAGTTAGACCCCAAATGCTTTTTATTCATTGCATTGCTGAAATTAAATCTGAATTAAAGCATTCACTGAAAAAGAAGACTATTCCTTAAGTATTTCAGCTGAGGATGATTTAGTAACAGTGCCAGACCAAAGCATTGTCTTCGATATTCCTATTTTTATGTAGATAAATGGAGCCATCTTTCTTCCTGTTTTGTAGCACTAAGAACCAAACCTGAACCCTCGTAAGTGGTGTTTGGTTTATGCTGTCTGCACAGGAGGAAACCAAAAGTCATTTTTGGTACACATGAAAGGGTCTTCTGCTTGTCAGCAGGGGAGGATGAGCAGGGAGGTCCTGGCAGAGCTCGGGAGTCATAAGGAAAAGGACAATCCAGGGGGAAATAGGTGGACAGGGGAGAAGGACCCCTTAGGTTGTGAATCCCATAGTGGGCAGACAGCTCTGAAGAAATCATCTCCAAAAGTGACGACTCTAATTTGGGTCATACCCGCTCTGCAGATGATACTGGGACCAGGGGATAGGACAAGAGTTTTGCTGTTCTGCCTGTTTTTCCCCACCCATCAGTCCCGAGCACCCATTTCCTGGTGGCCTTTACCAGCCCACGGTGCAATCATCACCTTGGAGGTACCAGCAGCCCTGGGAGGTGGTGGAGCACCCACAAGATGATGCTCCCGTTGGAAGGATGTCCCTCCCACGAGGACAGGGACGTGTGACACTCAGAGCCGCGTGCCACGAGGTGGCACCATGTCCCTGCTAACCTGCATGGCGGGGTCACCTCTGCGGCCACGCAGCTGCTACAGGATCCTACTCACCTGGCAGGGTGCTGGAATCCTCCCACTGAGATTTTGGGGGGTGTTGAATAACCGGGCAGCCCTCCCTTCTGTAAGACCCATCTGAGGCAGGAGGTGGTACCCTGTCCCATGGAACATCCTCGCAGTGAGACCACTCACCTGTGAGAGCCCCTGGCATCTCCTGAGGACATCTGGTCACCTGGAAGTGCAGGCACAAGGTTTGCGGGGTTGTGGTGCCATCCCCCACTGGGTACAGCTCTCCTCAGGGGGGTCCTGGGCTCCTGTCCCTGTTTGTGGGTGCTGGAAGAGATGTCAGTGTCACAATGATGGGTGTGCCTGGCCAGTGTGTCTGACCTGTCGGTGTGCACTGTGCACCTGCAGGCAGAAGAGCTCATTTCTCACACAGAGCTTGGTCATCAGATCATAGAATTCTTTAGGTTGCCAAAGACCTTTAAGCTCATCAGATCTATCCATTAACCCAGCACTGAGCCATGCCCGTAAGTCTGAAAAAGGGAAAGCTGTGCACCAGTATCATTACCTTGAAATATCAAACATTTAGTATTACTATAACATGCTAGGAGGGATTCAGGTGAGCCTATTTCCCTGAGGAACTTTAAGTGTGTTCAGATCACCTCCATCTTAGAAGCACCAGTGCAGAAAAGAGGTGCAGTGGATGACAGCCCCAAACACAAAGAACTTGCCCAGCGCCTGGTTAGTGCCTTGATTAGGCTCCTGAGCTCCTAAATGCTGAGTTTTGTCAGTCTAACCCAGTTCTTGGGGTTCTTCAGCAAAGCCCTGCAGGTTAATGCCCTGTTCTTCTCAGGGGGGTTCACCCCCAGGACCTGTCTGTCCCCACCACCCTGCCCTGAGCCCTACTGACACAGACTTTATGCTGACATCTGTGGGACTGACTGCTCAGGTGCTCCATGGAAAAGAGACTGCTGCACCCAAGTCTGCTTTAGTGAAGGAAACACAAGTGCAAGCCAGGGGGACCTATGAAATTAAAATTCCCCAATGGATGAGGGGTTTTGCACACGCTGAGGAAGCTCCAACATCTCCTTCTGCTCTTGCTTTAGAGGATGGAGCAACCAGCCAAAAAAACGTATGCTTCTTTCTGAAGAGGAAGCAGAGGGAGCAGCTCAAAGAGAGCTCTCCTGCCTGTGTTTGCTGTCCCTGGCAGTGTGCTCAGAACAGTAATAGAGCGCCTGGAAATACCTACATTATTCCTGACACAATGCTTTGCGGCTGAACAATACATTTGCCAATTCAATTTATTCAAACAAGTTCCTTGGGAAGACAGCAAAGCAAATCCAGGTGGCAATTACCGAATTCAGACTTTGCCCTGAACTCGGGGAAACAAAGGGGCAAGATATGAGAGAAATAGCAAGTTCTGCTGGAAATCCCACAACGGCAGAATCCTAAGAGCTTTTAATCACGTGCTTGCTGGTATTCAGCTGAAAAACCCCTGTGTCATTGGGCAAGGAGACAGAGCAGTGTTGCAATTGCTCTGCTGTAGCACTTAGCACTTCGGAATATCTCTGCTATGAAAATTAAACGTTGGTTTGTTTTCTTTTGAAAGCACAGCAGTACTTGGGCTCCACGGCCCGTCGCAATGACATGTAATTGAAGAATGAGTGCAGTCAGGAGCTCCCAAGGCTGACAGTGCTGCCAGTCCCGCTATGTTGCACAGTGTCAGGCAGGGTGGAGGCTGCCTACAAGCTAAGATGAACTATCAAACCAGTTCAGAGCTTGGTTAGACAACTTCAGCCGTGTGCTGAGCCTCATCACATCCCAGTTGCCCTTTCCCAGTGTATCAGCACGGACGCAAGCCCATAGCCCAAGGCTGGTCCCTGTATCCAGGACACAGCTGCAAGAACAGCCTCCTGGATGGCTGGAGGAAGAGAAAAGCCTGCCAAGAACTTCGGCTCTGGGTGTGTGAGAAGGAAACTTCTGTTGCAGATGCACAGCTATGGAAAATTTCCTCTCACCTAACCCTGCAAACCCCACAGCCTCAGCTTCCCATACCCTGTTCACAATCAGGGGCTGAGCCCCCCACATCATGCTTCATCTCCCTATCCCACTCCATCCCTCACAGCCAGCTCCAGGGCAGCTGAAGCTGCTCTCCCAGGAAAGCAGTTACACCAGGGGTGGATTTGGCCCCAGATGTAGAATTAGGTTAAGCCAAAAGGTGGCAGCATCTTATTCAGTATCGATTTTGCATGAATATTTCTCCTATTAGCCATTTTTCTTTCTAATCATAGAATGTAAGTTTGTAAATTACAGAGGTGGAGAGTAAATGTATTGCAACCTCTGGCAAATTGATATTTTTGCAGCAGCAGTAAACTTTTTCTGATGACAGATAATTGAAGGGAGCAAGCGTCAGATAAAATTCATAAAGATTTGGACCTACTGGAACAAGACAAATGATATTTAACGTTCAGAGTTGTAAAGTAATTACCCAGGGCTCCAATATAATAAATAAAGACACAGTAAATGGAGTTTGGCTGACCAGGTGCCTTGGAGGTAGCACTGTGCAAGGCCCTGCAGCAGCTGGGGGGTGGAGAGGTGACAGCTCCCTCAGTGCCTTGGGTCATCCTCAGAAATGCCCTTTCTCAGGGGAGGAAGGAAGGAGCTGCCTCCCGTGCCTGCAGCAGAGCCCTGCATCCCCAAACCCAGATGCTGGGTGTGCAGGGAGCCATCATCACCCACAGCCCTTCTCATTTCCAAAGGCAAAGGAGCCTTTGGATACCCAACCATACCTCTCAGGAGAAGCCTCTGCAGGTTCTCCAGAAAAACCACAGCCTCCTGTTCTCCCACTCCAGCCAGCAGACATTGCTCTCTTCCCCGAGCACCCAAGAGAGCAGCTGACAGCTAAAAAAGAGGAGGGTGGCTCTCTCCCTGAGGTGGTCACTGCCCTTTACCCAGGGGAAACTGAGCCCTGGGGTGATGGACATCCTAGCCAGAGCTTGATGTCCTTCCCATGCAACAGCGGCACACCTCAGTGGGACATCAGAGAGAGACTGCAACACTCAAAACCAGAAGATACTGGCCCTCACCCAGCTGCAACTCCATTTGTGGGAAAGACCAGGAGATCCTTCTCATACAGTGAGGAACCACGTTGTCTCCCCTTTTATATCCCTGCCTCAGTCAGCCCTGTGATGGACCCTTCGCCTGGCAGGGTATGTTCATTGCATGTAGCACCTCACTGTGCTTCTGGGCACATCTCCAGACCTCAGACACATGGGAAAAAAAAAAGAAAAGGTGGCAGAGCCACATCCTACTTTTTTTTCAAAGCAGGATGTCAGTGCAAGCTTCCCTGGCAAAATCAGTGCATCACTAAAACACTTTTAATGCAGGCAGCAGCAGTGGCTGCTTGGCAGCACATGCCAAGTGCCCCGATGGTCAGGAAGAAAACACGCTCAAGCACACGCCGAGCTGGGAGGTCCCAACCCAGCCCTTCTTCAGGGCTCCTCAAACACCATCTCTGAGCAGCTGCCGGGAAGCCATAAGCCAACAACAGGCCTTGTTTCTGCTCCACCACCAGTTCTCTACTGCTAATGTGCCTCTGCCCCTTTGAAGAAGTTGCTTAGAAATTCAGCAGCAATTATGCAAGCTTTAGTATTAAAAAATGCACGTGGATCTGAAAGCAAATATGAAGCTGCTGCTGCTGTAACGCTAGCTTTAAGCTGTCTACAGTCCCTAGAAATTCTCAGTGGGATGTTTGAGAAGGATGTATATGTGTTGACAACATTAAATGATCCATGGCTCAAGGACAGAATTGAAACCATACATCTACTTCATACAGGCACTGATCACTGGGAGAGTGTTTTTCTTAAACTAACCACGGAAGGCCAGGCACCTCAACCTCCCCAGAAAGGCAGGGGTGGCTCGGGGAACAGAAGGTGCACACACACTCCTGCCGCATCCCAGTGTGTAACAGAGCTCCAGTGAGAAGGGACAGACACATGGACGCCATCAGCAGGAGAAATGTTATTGTGGCTGCACCATCTTTGAGGGAAATTGAGCGTGTCACTTCAGTGCATCACCCTCTTCTCATCACCTCCCAAAGAGGCAGCGCCGCTCCCACACAGCCGCGCAACATCTGGCGAGAGGGTGAGGAGGGGCGGGATGCCAAGAGGTTCACTGGGGTGGAGATTTGCCTGCTCTGCAGTTGGAGACCCAGAGCACAGCCCGGGATGCCCCCTTGCCACCCCCAGCACGGCAGCAAGAGGAGAGCCCCCAGCACCGAGTGCTGAAAGCTCTCAGAAGCTATAGCCTTTTCTAGATGTGAAATTCTCAAGGACAAGTTAAAAACTGGCAGACAACAGGGAGGATTAGGTGGTTCCCCAAGGAACACAAGAAACGTTGTAAGATTGTCTTGTTGCCCATTTCAGTGGGGTGATTAGGCAGTATTTGATGCTGGGAGGATGATTTCTATTAGGCAGTTTTGTGAGCCTTAGCCTGGCTATTAACAGTGGGTGGTGGGAAGTCGTGTTTGCCTGGATGCAACAAAACCGAACTCCTCCAGACTGCAGTGCCCAAAATCCAGGCCTGCCATGGGCATCACCCTGCCCCAGGGAAGCACTCTCCTTGCTCTCCCTCCAAAAGCTGTTTGCTGGTGCTTTCTGGTTCTTGCTGCCTTGCAGCACAGTGCTGTGAGCTGCTTGGGGAAAACCTCCCTCCCTGGCTCTCCTGCTGCTCCAAGCTCATCTCCCTGGTCCCTGACTCAGGTACTGGTTTCCATCATTTCAACTATTACCAAACTAAAGGGTATTTCTTTGCTCCCTCGTTTATGCAGAATGTTTATTTAATAGGCTGGCCAGCTTCAATTAGGTCTGTGATTACTCACAGTTGACAGCTCCAGCATAACAATGTTCACTCTCAAACTCCATCTGCAAGTATAGCCTGTGATATATTTAAGGAGAAGGTATAAAACCATTAATGTTGAAATAGCTTTACCTATGGGAGTGAAGTTTCTCTAACAGCTGGCAACTGGGTAAAAATGTACTGGGGTTATCATCCCCCTTCACCCAGATGTTCAGTTACCCTACTGAAAACCTCACGTGGCTGAGTTGTCCAGGTGTCTTTGCCTTGTTGTTGACACGTGGAACTCCTTGCTACAGGACCTGTATTGTCTAAAATAAAGTTTAATAACTTTAAGTGCATTTTCATTTGTTCATGAAGCATCAGAGCTGGTGGCTGGAAGTGTAATGCAGCATCTTTGGGTCAGATGTGCCCCTAAGATGCTTGGGGTGCATTGGCAGGAAGGTGTGTCACAAAAGGAGTATCCAAAGCCATAGTTCTTAGTCTCCATGGCTCTGGAAACTGCATTTTTAGAATCCAGAGTCTGTGACTTTGTAAGGGGCCCAGCCTAGGTTCCCCCTGCAAGTTTGGTACCCAAACCTTTAGCTGGGTGAGAGTTACAGTGCTAGGGAGTGGGGAGAGGGGGCTCTGGGGTGGCTCAGAGGCATAGGATGGGCCTCCCCCATCCCACTACCCACTGTCCATCCAAGGGGGCTGGACTGGCAGTGCAAAGCAGTCCCAAGGAGAGTCCTGCCTCTCTTGTAGTATCTTATAGCAAAAACAGCTTCCATACATCCCCGTGGGTTAATCAGCTGCTTGGAGACTAATTAGTGCCAAATGCTCTTATCGAGAAGAAACAGCTGGGTGCAAAGCCAGGTACTGTAATGGCTGGAATGTCCATCCCTTGCCCAGGACACAGCCTGGTCCTTCCCTGAGCCCTCCAGACCAACAGTGATGACCCCAGTCTGGCCATCGCCTTGGAGAGGGAATTGGCAGCAAAGGTTTAGGAGGCATAGGAAACTTCCTGGCTTTAATTCACTGAACTCTTTTGTTTCAGCCACATTTAATATCTTAGAAATTACGAGTCACAGGGACCTGGGTGAGCCGAAGGAGAAGGCGTGATCTGTGAGGCCAATTAAGAGGCCGATGGCACATAGTGAAACGGGAGCCCCTCGGGGGAGGCCAAGGTTACATAAATAAGTGTGTGAAGGAGCTGCACTGAATCTGCAGACACTCAGGCACTAGTGATGCCCCTTTGAATCTGGGAAAATTAAATATAAATAATAAATGTTTAACCACACAGCAAATAAATACAATGAGGCACCTTTAAAAATTATACTAATAAACAGCAAGATGTTGTCCTTCTGCCCAGGGTGGCTGAGCATCTTCAGCATATCTGAGACAAAGAGCACAAAAGAGGTTGTGTTTAGGGGAGCCTGCTCAGCTGGGCTGTCTTCACCCCAAATCAGCCATCCCTGTGTAGAACCCTAGGACAGCATGGAATAAAACACCCAGCAAAACTGGAAATAAAATAATGCCAAACTCAGCCGGTGAATGTCAGGGCCTCCAGACCAGAAACAGCTCGCCTCTGCCTGTGTGATTCTAATAGGCTTCTTCTGGGCGCCTGGGAGCAGGATTAGGGCTTGGTTCTCAGGGGAGAAGCCCAGAGGCTCCTCGTGATGTTACAAATGTTCAACGTGAGCTGTGAGGTCCCCAGAATTGCTCCGTGTCAGCACTCACTTTACAATAAGAGCTCTGCTTCTCGGCTTCCCTGCTTTTACTGCTTTCTTGGAAGAAGGGGAAAAATGAAATGGAGGTATAAAAAATAAAGGGGTCATTTATAGTTAAGCACATTAGGATGGGAGCGAGAGAATAAAGTGGTGAGAATGGCTCAGCCGGGGCCCTACAGGGACTTGTTCTCTGGTACTGGCACAGTCTTTACTAGGTCGCTTGAACCTTTTGCACTCTGCTGCAGAGCTCAGACCTGAGCTATATATCAGCAGACTTGCCATGGTGTGCAGTGGAAAAGCCTGTGAGTATCCTCAAACCTGCTTGTGCCAGGAGTTATGGTTTGTGGGTGGCTTTTATAGGGGGCCAAAGCAACCAGCCCAGACCCGGGGGTGCGGCAGAGGGTGTGGGTGAAGTGTGGATCAATTCCCTTTCCTGTGGTGTAATTTCATTTCTCCTCAAATTCTGCAGGGAAGGAGCAGGGCAAAAGGCCTTCCTTGCTGGGATTAAACATTCCTGGGAAGTTTAATTTTAGCCTTTGTCTACTTAAACACTTGCACAATAAACCCACAGAGAGCTGCCATCCCACTATACTTAGTTACCAATTTCTTTTCTTCCCAGCCCCTGAGATTTGGTTTCCCATTCAGTAGAGGTCACTGGAGCCAAACTCTCCGTGGGGCTACGCTGGCTGTCGCCAGGGAGCTTCTGCCAGAGCAAAACGTGTCCCTCAAGTCAGATTGACTCAGTGGCAGCTGACACTGGTATTTGGGTTTCTTTAGACCTATGGGCTCTGATCACATCTGGTTTTGATGAGCCCCCATGTCTGTACTGAGCCCTCATGTCTCATCAGTCTCTAATTCCTTCAGATTTCCACTCGGGAGCGACTGTTGTGGCAAAATCCAGGTCCTGGATATGCCACCACATCTAGGAAGCACCTGATTCCAGTGACAAATGTAGCACCCAGAGCTCAGTGCTGCTTTTGACACATGAGCACAGACATAAATATTCTCCAGCCTTTACATCTTTTCTCCATTTTAACTCATGGCTTCATTAGACTAATTTGTTTCCAGGTTGGAGGATGAATAATGAGCCTCAGCCTGTGGATGCATAATTAAATTTTGATAGTGAATGTTTTTATCTAACCTTGTTTTCATTATTATCCTCAGTACTTGAATTACAAGTTAGAGATTTAGGGCTGCAGGTTTGCCTTCACATTAAGCCTGTGCACCTATGTGAGGTGTGACAGTTGTCTGCCACCCCCCAGGACAATGTCCAGCAGTGACACCAAGGGTGTCATTTCAGTCAGGTCTAATCATCAGGGATGTTTAGGGAAAGAGAAACAGTTAATGACAAAATGGTTTCTCCCCTCCATAGGCAGTACAACACACAATCTCTGGTCCATGTGGGGTCTACTCCACAGCTGGATGGCCCATCCCAATGGCAAGGGTTACCTGGAGCCCTGGGTCTGTCCACTCATCAATGATTTTCTCCAGCCTTCCCATTGTTCTTTTCAGCACTGCAGTTTCCATCAGGCTTTTCCACTGATCTTTGTGGCCTCTCCCTGCTCCTACCATTGTCAAGAGGGTTTTCCTGATTCCTAATTCCCTGACTACTGAGTACCTAAAGGATGCCCTCTGGGCTAAGATAGGGAACAGAGCACATCTCGCAGCCTCTGCTCCTGCTCCGGATGGGAGCCAGAGCTCTGCGAGGAGGAGCCCGAGCAGGTACTTAGTACAAATGTTAATGGCGTCATTGTTTATATTGTAGGATTGGAAAGGGTCTCCTGGGTCATCTGGGGCATTGCCCTTCAGTAACTCAGTCCGTATTCAAGCTATCCCAAGGGTATTTTTAGTCGATTCATGAATCCTTTTAGGAATTCGGCCCAACGACCTCCGTCAGCAAACGATTCTTTTGGCTAATTGACTTCTTTTTCTGCATGCCCTGTTTTAATACTGCCTTTAAAGTTTGATGCTTTTTCTTCCTCTCTCAGTGTCATCCACTGCTCAATTTCAGCAGCTCTTTTTTCCTATTCCTACATCCTTATCTGCATTACAGTTGATTCCATGGCACTCTCTGGTGAAGCCCCTGTGCTGATGGAGCCCCCACACCAACAAAGCCCCTTTACCTGCAGGGCTGAGCCCCTCTGTTTCTGGTGAGATGGTCTCCACCAGATCTTGGACACTGATTAGGCAAGGTCACAAGGGTGGGAGAGGACACAAAGGTCACCTTTACCCAAATAAACCTCCAGCAGCAGAGCTGGGAACTGTCCTAGGGGCAAGCTGCCTCTCAGCTCCCATCACGCTGGCTCCGGCTGAGGAGCTGTTTGAAGGGTCCTCATTTTCCCTGATATCTTCAACTTTAGCTAATATCACAATAACAGCAGAGAGTGAAGGAAAAGAGAGAAAGAGAAGGAGAAAGGAGAATTAAACAGACAAACTTTTCTTGGTCATTATTATTCCTCTACTTTGATCCACTGCTCTGTGTCATGTCGTCACTGCACCCTTATTTGCTACAGAGCCAATTTTGAGCATGTCATGGGGAGACTTTTGGGAGACAAGATTTTGGGAAAGGCAAGGGGCTACAACCAACACTCATCTCCCAGCTGAAGAGGTTGCTTGCCAACACTCACCCTCGGCTGCCCAGGATCCCTTTGTCCCTGCAGACCTGCCTGTTGGATTGAGTGGTTGGTCCCTACTCATCTCCATCAGAATGAGCTGAAGTTAAACATAAAGCTTTTGCAAATCTGACTTGATCCCTTCGGTATGGGTCAGGGAGCATCCTCAGCAGCACACACAGGGGTGTAACCTCCAGCACGGGACAGCACAGGACAGTGACACTTCTACTGGCACTGCCCCCCGGTGACCTGTTCTCCACCCATTTTCCTCTCCATCTTCTCTAGTTTTGGTGAAAGTGAATTCACATCTTCCTGTGATGCACAGCTTTGATGCAGCTGTGAACTTAGCAGAGGATTTGCCCTGGGAGTGGCCCTGCACATGCAACTTTCCTGAAGGAAAAGACATGGAAGGAGGGAACCTGGAGCTTGAGGGAACCCTCCCTCAAGCAGGGAACTTGAGCTAACTGGGCAGACTGGAGCTTGAATGACCTACATGAATCCTTGGCATCAGCCAGGCAGTGTTTCTTTTAAATAAATTATGCAATAGTACAAGCTTCAGGAGACTTTTTTTTTTTTTTCCCCAGGAAAACTACATTTTTGAGAAAAAATAACTTTAAACCCAAGATGGTCAGATTTGATGAAGTCAGCAAAGCTGTAGCCAGGATGAAGATCATACTCTCCACATCAGTCTCCAATTCATCATCAGAGGCAGTTGGTAAATATTTGCTTCTTCTAGTGATCAGCTGAAAGGTTCTTTCATTCCCACAATACTATTATCTTTGCAAATTACTTTTATTATAGTGGAAAGCAAAAACCTAAATCCTGACTGTTTTTAATTGAAAACAAAGGTGAAAAAAAAATGAAAAGGCTTTTACAATAATCAAAGTGTGGACTGTAGCTTAAATAAGTGCTTTGTAATTTTCTCCCCAATAGACTGATACTTAAAAAACTCTGCTAGAGAGTATTTTTGCATAACCATGTCTGTCCTCTGCTTGGCAAATTGATCAAACCGAGTGGATTCACAGGGCAGAGGTGAGCAGGTCTTAATATTCCTCCTCCAGCAGAAACCAAAGATTTTGCTGTTCCCTGCGATACAATCATGATTTGGTGTGTTTGCATGGGACTAGGCGCTCCAAGGGAAGCCAGGGGATGCACAGGTAGACCTGAGTGGGAAAACAAACCAGGATTAACGTGGTGCAGCACCAGGACAGAGCTCTGAGAAGTCCTGGGACTGCCATCCTTGGGGAATGCGGTTCACCTCTACATCACAAGGTCATGGTCAGTCTGCATTCACTCTGAACTTGGCCTTGCCCGGAGCAGAGGTTTGACCAGAGCACTCCAGACACAGTTTCCAACCCCCATATTTCTGGGATATTGCGACACTTCAATGTCTTTGTCCCAGCACAGGCTACTCCAGTGGTCACCAGTTGGTCACTGCAGATGTCCCCCATTGCATTTGGTCTCCAGAGAGGGCTGGGCTCCTGCCCGAGCAGCTCTCCCCAGCCAGCACAAACTCCCTCCTCCTGCACTCGCTAATACCTGCTTCTCAAAGCACCTCAAGTTTTCCTTGAGGAGGAAGGGAGTATTAAAAACCTTTCCAAATTATGTAGAGGTCTTTGTTATTTTATGATACTTTCATTTGCCCCCTTTTCCATTTGACTTTGTTACCTGATGCTCGAGGAATGCATTTTCCCCTCTATTAAATGTTTTAACCGCGTACAAGTTCCATCTTAATGTTAGCATCTTTAATAGTAGAATATTACCATATTAATTGCTATTGTGAACCAGAAGATACTTATATCATCCAGGCTTTCATTACCGTCACGGAGGGATTTTTCCTACTGAGTCAAAAGTGACCACTTTCCTTAATCCCCTGTTTAAAAGCCCTGCTATTCCTCCTGACATGCCTAGGACGAGGGTGGGCAGCATTTTCCCAGGGACAAACTTGGAATTAAATGAATTCATTTCCCAGGGAAGAGCAGTCCCTTCCCAACCTGCTGCGGGTTTCTCGGCGGTCGGGTGGTGGGGCAGTTAGTTTTTAAGCAATTAAGAGACAGCCACCCCCGCACACACTACACACCCGGGCCTCCCCTGCCCGTGGCGGGGAAGGGAGGACAAGCGGGAATTAGCCGGGAGAACAATAGGGATTCAATCAAGCCCGGATCAGGTTGCAGCCCTTTTGTCGCCGGGACTCGTGCCGGGGGTTAATGGGGCAGAAGGAGATGGGAGCGGGGCGGCAGCAAGGCTGGGACACAAAGGCCAAAACACACGAGCTCCGAGGGGGACAGATGGGGACAGGGGAGGAAACAGCAGGGGGGACAGCGGGAGGGAAGGGACCCCACCACAGAGCGGCACTGGGTACCGGGGGG
>VZTN01012959.1:467160-545088 GCA_013400515.1 Erpornis zantholeuca
TCAGGGCGGCTCTGCACATCCTCCTCGCCAGGGTCAGGCCTGAAATATTAACAAACTGAACTGCTTAATAACGAGACTGCAGCCCCGGAGGCTGAGCTGCCTCCGGGCCCCTTGTAAGCAAATAACGCGTGTCAGGGGCGGGGGTGGGGGTGCTCCAGGGGGTTGCGGTAGATTGGGGTGACTGGGGCAGGAGGAGTCGTGGTTTGCCCCAGAAAAGGGACGATCCGGACCCCGAGGAAAGGATGTTGTCCTTGCCGGGAAGGGTTGCTCGGCACAGGGGAAGGGATTCTCCCACCCCGGGGAAGGGAGGCTCTGACCCCCGGCGAGGGATGCTGTGCCCCGGGGAAGGGAAGCTCTGTCCGGGGGGAAGGCACTCGCCCACCCGCTCGCCCAGGGAAGCGGTGCCGTCGAGGGGTGCAGCCCCCGTGTCCCCCAGCCCCGGTGGCGTCCGGGACAGCCCGGCCGGCAGCGGAGCACGCCCGCACCGAGGCCGTGGCTCCCACGCCTGTAGGCAAGGCTGACCAGCCGTGTTTGGGAACGGGCGGCGGTGGCAAAGAAAATGATGGAAAACAATTAATCAGCTCCGCATCTGCATATGCCGCCAGCTCCATCCCAGAGCCGGGAAATCCCGGAGAGGCACCGGCGCCCCCGTTGAGGGGAGCCCCGAGGGGCCCGGGCAGGGGGGACCCCGCAGCCCCCGGCCCCGGTTCTGTGCTCTGCTAGACTAGAACGCGGGTTGCTTCATTAGCTGGGACTTCTAATATTTAAAAACCCGTTAACTCTTTCCCCTTTCAACAGAGGACGCCCCTCGCTATTTATTGTTATTATTGTTATTATTTTTTTTTCCTTTATGGCAAGAAAGAAGGAACGCGTGAGAACATCATGTGCGTGTGTGTGTGCAGGGGAAGCCGCTGATCCGTTTTGTGCCCTCCTCCTTTCGAGAGCTTGTCTCCATAATTTAATGATAATTTAAAATATTGTTTCTCTCCCACTGTTTGATAATCCTGTTCCTTTAGTTGGTTTGATGCTGACAGATTTTGAAGGCCACGCTTTTCCCTCTCACCTGCTGTTACGTTTAAAAAGAAAAAAAAAAGGTATTAACCTCCGAGGAAATAAATATTGAAACAAAAGGTTCCAGCCACAAAGCCCCCAGATCCCATGAATTCAATCCTCTGCTCTTAATTTTCCTGCGTTTTGATTTTTCTCTCCTTTTTTTTTCTTTTTTCTTTTTTTTTTTCCTTCTTCCCATCATGTTCCCTACCTGAGCTTCCCTCTCCCGTACTCCTCACAGGGGCTTGAGGAGCCTCCTATTTATTTCTCTTGTTTGGGGAGTACGGAACTCACTTTTAAGTCAGACTTTATTTTGTATTTTATTGGAGGGCCCGATTCGTTTAGGCATCAGTTTCCCTAGGATAAAGGAAAAAAAAAAAAAGAAAAAAAAAGGAAAAAAAAGTAAATTGCTGTATGTGGGTGTAGCTGTAATGAAAAATCAGAGCAGTTAAATCGTAAAATTTGGATTAAGAAGCTTGAATTTAATACACACACAACACATTTATTAAAGCATTAGAATAATTGAAATTTGCTGCTGGAATAGTCCAATCTGTTTAAATAATTCTATGGGTGTCTTGTTGTGATAAAAGATTATCTGGAATTCTATTAAAGGCGCAGGAGCCCGATTTCTAAATCCTATTTGGATACTTTCAATAACTATCAATAATCTCATCTACTCAACAGCCTCCTGCCTCTCAGCTTTATCTGAAAGTTTACAGCATTTCAGGAGAATTTTATAATAAAACACCCGGCGTCGTAGGAAAGCAGTACCTGTCATTCATGTTCGGATTAAAAAAAAATATATTAATATGAGAAAAAAGCCCATTGAAAGGTTTGCTGTTTAAGTGCTAGACTAGATGCAAAGGATAGATTGATTTTGTATTTAAAATCGCACCTGAAGGTTATTTTTATCTATCTAAACAAATTATCCCTGTCTGTTTGTGGAGTAACTACATCAATGAATATTATGAATAAGGTATGTTCCAGCCAAATATTAATTAAAGGTTCAGCACACCTCTCTCTCCCTTCTGCTGGGCTCTCTTCAGACCCACGAATTAATGCCAGGTCCTTTTTAATCCCTCACTTATTACAACTTTCGGTTAATTTTATACTGTTTAATATCATTCCAGGGGCTAATTTCTTTTGTTTATGCGCGGGGTATCTTTGTAATTGTTACCAGACAGTTTCCTGGCCGGAGCACCAGCTCTGCCGGACCCCGGCGCTTTCACTAATCGCTGCTAATTTTGTTCATTAACTTCATTTACTCTTTCCACGCGTTTTTTGCGGGGTAAGGCGGGGAAAGGCCCGGGTGGGGACCGTGTCCTCTGCGCTGATTTCTGCCTTGAAGCCCAATGCATGGGGTGAGGATGAGGGAGATGTATGTAGGAGCATCTTCGCTTCGAGCCCCCCAAAGTGGGTCCGGGTCGTGGGGCTGCGTGCCCACTCCGCGCCCCGCGGGGCACGGGAGGCGAAATTACACCAGCTCGGGTGTTAAAAGCGATCAGCAGTGGGCTGAAAAACACAACCCTCTCCCGGGACCTTGCACAAGGCAGCTCCTCCATCCCTTTTCCTCCTCTTCTCCCTTTTTATTTTCATAATTTTTTTTTTTTTTGAGCTCTTGCTTAACTCCCTGGACCCAGCCCTGATTTCATGCTGGTTATTAGACAGCTACCAGTGACTGTCTGCACTCCGCGTCTTTCCTGCTAATTATCACCTTATGAAAAGTGTTTCATTAAGAAACTCTGCTTTTGATTAATTATCGACAGAATGCTGACCAGAAAGAAATGAAATTAGTCGCTGACCCCGTCTGAGTAACACTGAAAATTCATCACCTATCCTTTTAATATTGAAACGCACCGTAGAATTTTAATAGAAAATATTGTTTTTTCCAAACCTTTCAGTCTTTATTAATGCCCCTGGGCAAGAAATGATATTGCTGGCAATATAGCAGCCTTTGTTCATTTTATATTTATTAAACATGATGCACTTCATTTTCAAATATTTTACTGTTTCTTTTTAATTTCGCTCACTGTAAGTACAGAACAAACCCTTTTTAAACATTTAAGATGCTGGGGAGGTCCTCGCCCTCCCCAGAAGGCTGCATCCCACAGAGGCTGGGTCGCCGAGCCCCCGGGAAGAGAAGGGACTGTGATTTCAGCTGCGGCCCCCGCGGCCCCTCGGGGCGGCCCTGCGGGGTGCGGAGGAGGGAAGGGGAGCCCAGGTCCTTTCGCGCTGGGGGCTGGGCCCCGTCGGGGCGGTGCGGGGGGGTGCCCGCAGCTACTTCAGGGGTCCCCCCCCTGCCGTGTCTGCCTCCTTCCCTGCCCCAAATGCCTCCGGGATCTCCTCGATGGCCGGGGCAGGGTGGTCACCCAGGGGCTCTGCGCGACGGAGCTCGGCCTCGGGGGGCACCGACAGTGCGGAGTTCTCCGGGCCCCCCGAGCTTCTTCCATCAGTTGGGTCCCCCCCTTCTCGGGCCGGCGGCTGCCGACGCCCTCCCGCCTGTCCCCCTTTCCCAAGGAATCCGAGACCTGCGGTTAATGAGACGTGAAGTGTGAAAAACTTCCTGAGCGGAGCGGCCCTAACGACGTTCCCAGATGTTCTGCGGGGAAGGGGCGGCTTCGGCCAGCGGCCCCCCCGGAACGGCCCCGCCAGCCTGGCCGAGGGCGGGACAGGACGGAGCGCCCTGGGGGGACGGGGCTCGGGGTCCTGAGGGACCTCTGTTGGCTCCGCCTGCGGTCCCACACGGGGAAAGGCTCCCTCTCCGTGTGCGCATCCCCGGGACCCCTCTGTGCCCCCGGGACCCCTATGTGCCCCCCGGGGCTCCAGTGGGCTCCCCACCCTGCAAGCCCCCGGAGCGCTCCGGGGCTCAGCCCCCCGGCCCCTCCGCTCCTGCAGGGTCCCTCTAACCGTGAGGAAAACCCCGATCTCACTTGTCCTGACCTGGGCCGCAGAAGTTGCTCCAAGAGGGGTTGGCTCCAAGGGACACCTACCAAAGAGGGGATCCGGGCGGGGGTCCTCGGGCAGGAAGCCCTGACCCACGGGCTCCCTGCTCTCCCTTTCCCTCTGCCCCTCCCAAAGCAGCGGCCACCCCACCACCCCTCCATCAGCCCCCCACTCTTTCACCCTGCATTTCTCCCTCTCTCAAAACGCAGTTCCACATGCGCAGCCCTATAGATATTCGGGCAAATAAATAAATAAATAAATAAACCCCAGCCTCCTATTTTTATGAGCCATTTAACTCCAAAATAGACCTCCAGTATCTAGTCCTCGCGCTGGATTTCCATATCCAGTCACTCAGCCCTGCTTATCTTCATGTATGGCTGCCTCATGTTTAACACACAATTACATTTTCTCCCTCCAATTCCATTACAAATGGAATCGGGGAGGCATTGTTTGAAGAAATGTACTGCTTCAGTTCTAGTTATGTCGTACAATGCACGGAACAGTGGAAAAAATCTAGACACCAAAGAGTCAACACACACACACAGACACACACACACAGACACACGGAGCCCGGCTCCAAGCCGAGCCTCATCCTCGTTTATCCCAAACTGCTGCCCAGCAGTGGGGCCGGCCAGAGAAAAGGGGCCCGAACAGAGATAACCGAGCGATGGGAAGTTAATTAATTGCATTAAACTATTGACTAACTACCTAGCTCGATCTTAATTCATTTAGAGAATATTAAAATCTGAGGAACAATAATAAAATTGATGCCGATTCCCAGCGGAAGGAGATGACCAGCAAATTGGATACTTTTCTTAATCTGGCGTAAATAATAACATGTCTGTTCCCACTCCCTCTCAGGCCAATTCCCCTATCATTTATTCCAGGCTCAAAAGCCTGCTTCCATAATTGATATCAGTTACTCAATGAGTGCTTCTTGCCTTTGTTCTCGTTATCCATTATAATTACAAAGTTCAGCCCGGCCGGGCGGTCAGCCGGGGCCAGGCGGTGCGGCCGCGGTCCTGGAGGGGCTGCCGAGCCCCGGCCCCTCCCGGGACAGATCCGGAGTGGCGGTGCGGGGGAGGACGGAACTCTAGCACTGCGCTGCCAGGGGGGACGCCCCGGGAAAGCCGGCTCAGATCCCCCCGGGAAGCGGCTCGTGGCAGCGGTTTGGGGCTCTGGGTGCCGGGGGTCTCGCCTCGCCCCCCCCGCCCCAGGCTTCCCGCTTCCCCTGGCCGAACCGCCGCGCCTGGCTCCGCTCGGCTCAGATATTACTATTTCGTTATTTATTCACTTATTTATTCATTTATAAAGTGTTTACTTAGCTCGGTGCAGATGTAACATCTCATTTACAGGTTGGCCCCGGGGCAGAGAAACAATTGGCAACAGAGGAGGGAGGAGAAAAAAGGAGAAAAAAAAAGATTAAAAAAAAAAAATAGAACTCGGGAGGGAGAGCAGAGGGAAGGGGAGCTGCCGCCTGTGGCAGGGGGGCACTGGCTCCCTCCGTAGCCCCCCGCGGGGCAGGGACCCTCTGTGAAAGGATGGCAGGGGCATCGCTCTCCCGGAGAAACTGAGGCACGGGGGGGTCGCTGAGGGGCGGCTGTGTCCCCCAAGAAGGCACCGCCTGGGGGCGAGGGAAGCCGTGCCGGCGTTGCCGGCGCCCGTCGAGGGTGAGCATGGTCCCCGTCGGGAGGAGCGGCACCACATCCCTGCCTTCCTCCCTGCTACCCGGTAGCAGTCTTCATCCATCCTTGCGGCCTGGGCCTCGGCAGAGCGCACGGACGTTGCTTTTCCGGCGGCTTTTGGGGGAATTCCTGCTTTCCCCGCCGGTTCCCGAGGCAGCGGCGGGGCTCGAACCTGTGGCCCCAAAAGGGCCGCGCCCCCCGGCCCCGGCCCCGCGCATCCCTTCACGGGCACTGACGGGCGGCAGCTGCTGATTGTTTAAACGAGGAGGCGGTTGCTTAGCAACCCATAGGAGGCTCATTACCGAAGCCACAGTGATTAACAAAAAAGGGTATGAAAGTAAAATGGATTAATTATTTAATTAACTAATTGATGATCAACTTCTTTTTAATTATTCACTTAATTAAAGAAGTGTAACTACAACACTGCCCTTATCAAGTGTGTTGATATACTGACAAGATTTCAAAGACAAAAAGAAAAAGAAGAAGAAAGGGGGAAAAAATATCTTCCCTGCTACGGGCCCTGCAGATCTGAACCAGGAGCCGCATGCAACGCCTTGGGACACCCTGCCCAAAGTTTAGGTGTGGCCCCAAAACTTTCCCATTAAGGGCTGGGGCAAGAGCCTCCCTCTCAGAAGGAGCAGTACCATCACTACGAGTTATATCTGTTTCCTGCTGCCACACTGCAGAGCATAAATTCAGCCAGGCTGTGCTCCAAGGAAGAGTTATGGAGGCCTTGCTGCCTCTTAAATCCGGGTTGATCTTTTCCTCTTAACTAGACAATGGTTCAGCTGCATCTGGTCAGACCCACCAGGAGAGTTATGGATGGCTGCAAAAGTCTCTGTGCCTTTTTCCTGGGCCAAAAGGTTTGGCTAGGACTGGAGTGAAGGGTCCTTCCTAGGGGTGACCTAAAGTGTGCAAAGGAGCTGGGAAAATCCCAGCCTGGCATCTGTCAGTGGAGAGAGGTGAGCATCAGGGTGTCAAAGCTGCTCTGGTACTTGTGCGTGTGGTGCGTGACAGCCCTGGTTTTCCTAGGCAGGGGGTTTTGGCAGCAGGGATCAGGGGGAAGGAGGGCAGGGAGTCCTTCCCTGGCACCCCACGGAGCTCTCTGCCTGCTTAGGGATCCCTCTCCTCAAGCTGTGCTTGGAGTCAGCAAAAACAAGTCAGTGATTTCACTTTCTGTCCAATTGGGCTCCTTTGCTCTGCCCAGCAAGCGTCTGGCGCTCCCTGTATTGCACTAATTTTGTTTCTGCTTGTTTGATGTAAACAGTGCAGCTTGTCGAAAACATTCACCCCTCTTGATTAATTTACCCCTAATGACAAAGATGGCTCTGTAATCAGCAGGTAAATTCGGGGAGTGAAATCTGCCTGGTTTTCCCTGTTAGCATGGCTGATGAGGGAGAGGGGGGCTGGCGCCGAGCCGAGGGGAGGACGGTGCTGCAGGGGCTCAATTGATTCTATTTACCCATCCAAGGTGTGATTGGATTTATTGTCAGCATGAAGAAGACAAACAGATCACCTCTGCTTGGCAGAGTATTGGCAAGTCCAAAATCTGCTGAAGGAAGGGAAACTTGGGGGAGTTGGGCTTGTTTTTTCACATCTCTTCTGAAGGGTTTCTCCTCTGTGCACGGGGCTTTGGAGCTCACCCAAAGAAACCTCATCCCCCACGGTCACCCAGAGGTGATGGAGCTGTTGTCACTCTGTGCTAGGGAGAGGGGCCGGAGGTAGCAGGACACAGTACGGCCAGGTAGAGCTCTGAGTATCTCAGCAATGCAAACTATGAGCACTCTCTGGTCACAGGGATGTGATCTGTGATGGCATCAGGCTGCGTGCTAAGGTGTTTTCCTTAGAAAACACTGAGAAGACCCTGGAGATGTTGGAAGGTTGAAAAATGGAGGGGAAAAGCCTCTCCTATTCTCAACTCCCAGTGCCAGGCAGGCAGACAGAAAGACAGGTCTATCTGAGACAAGACAGTAGAAGGATGGACAAGGCAGGCTAACTTCTCCCTCGCCAGTCGCCTGTGACTCTATTGGGTTTTAAAAACATAAACCAAACCTTCCCCTCCATTTAATTCATGTACCTAATCCCCTAACTCTCTTAATTAAGCAGAGGGAAGTTTAAATTGTTCTGACCATCTTTGGGGGGATTATATATTTCAATCATCATTATGGTATGGCTATTTGTGATACCACGAGATAGATAGGTATATCCGTTGTATAATCAGGCATACAAATTATAATCCCCCCAAAGACATTTAATAACAATTTAAAATACTGACTACTGGACGTAGGGCATCGGCAGATTAGAAATGAATGTGAATGGGGGGTTCTTTCAAGGACTCTGGCTGGTTTATGCTCCGAGGCTCCGTCCTACAGCTCTCCCTCCTGGCATTAGGACCAGAGTCGGTGAGGAGGAAGGGGCTTCCATCGCTGGGGTCCCTCCTATGCAGCAGCATCTTGCATGGATGCATCACCCTGTCTGCAGATGGAGCTCGGGGTGAGATGGACATGCTGGGTCCCAGGAGCATCCTCATCCTCCTGACCAGCTTCCATCCCTTGGGATGCTGTGATGGTCTCATTACCTCCAGTGGAGGCTGTGGATGTGCATCTGAGGGCAGGAAGTGGTCTGATGCTGTCTAATTTTCTTGGAGCTGTACGCTGGGGTCCCCACTGACATTAGAGGGAGCTGCTGAAGCATATCGAGAGAAGAGGAGATGCTACGAGTGCTCGCTCTCGCAGCAAAACTGCTCAGGGGTGTCTCTGTAACTGTGAAATCAGGCCTTTTGAAAGCATGGATTATTGAGTGAGTAGATCTAGGCAGCTCCTTTAGGGCCATTAGTCCTCATATGCACTTGGTTATTTTACACTGAAAGCATACAGGGGAGATTATGTCACTTTTAGGGTGGAGGGGAGAAGAAACAGCAATTTTTCTGTGTCTTAGGAGTAAGTGAAAATAACTGCTTGAAACCAACTAAAAGAGAAAAAGATACATGTCTAAGAAATAAAACCACATTCTGACTTGACAGCAATAGCATTGCAGGCTAAAATCTAACTCAGTAAATATTTGTAGCCTGAGTTTGGGTGGCAAAGAACTAGAAACCTCATGGCTTAAGTGGAAGGACAGGACACAAGACTGTTCAAATTTCTGCTGGGGAAAGGCTGAGTCCAAACAAATGGACTTGGCAGGCATCATCCTTTGCAGAAAGGCCAGTCCAGCTGAAAAACTGATTTCTTGCTCTGTTTTTAAAGAATAACGTGGAGATCATGTTTTCTGCTTCATCAAATTAGCAGAAGCATTATGGCTGCTTTGTGCCTTTGGTACCGACAGCAAACAGCTGAGGAGTGCCTCACTCCCTCGTTGTGTGAGGGGTGCAGGGCTCCTGCCACCCACCAGCCACAGGGCAGAGCCAGCAGGGGTTTGGGGCTGAGTCAGAGCACCTGAAGGTGACAAAGGGAGCTGGGTGTGGGGAGGGCTGATGGCTCTGCCTGTTAGCAGCAGTACAGCAAACTTCCACCCTTGTTTGATGATACCACAGTCGTGCAGGAAACAGCTGAACAGTTGTCTAACACAGCAAGGGATCTCGCTGATGATGAACCTTGCTGGAGAAATCGTTCCCTCAATGTGTCCCCAGTTCCTTATCTAGCTTCCAGAGCTGCAGTTTCTGAAAGGTTTTGGTGTGGTTTTTCTAACACCTTGTTGTGGTCTGACCCCCTCGCCAGCTCCAGGCAGCCCTATGCTGCTGGCTCCTCAAAGCCCTCGAAAGGGCAGATGTGGATCTCCTGCCAGTGCAGGGCTGGGTGGCTGCTCTGGGAGGTCCCCAGCCCTGGTACGTTGGCTGTCACTGGGGTATGAAGATGATTCAGTCCTGGAAAATGCTAAAAACTCCCAAATAAAAGTGATAATGGCTAAACACACCCCTGGGGTGAGTCCAACAAACACTTGCAGGTGGGGACTGATGGTCTTTATCCAACCCAGTTTTATAGGGGGTCACCCAGGCCTGGCTTTAATAGGAGAGAAAGGGCCTGGACTCAAAACCTTTGTTAGGAAGGGAGGCCAAATCCAGTCCCTACAGCTCTCCCAAGGATCCCAGATTTGTCATCTCCTTCACGACGATGACAAGCCTGGCGTTTATCTTCCTGGAGGAGAACCTCACAACAGACCTTCCTCTCTGTGAGCAGGATGAGGTGTTTGCCCTGGTGTTAGAGAAACTGCTTTTACAGAGCTCTGTGGCCTCAGAGAGAAAGTTCCAGGAGCAGGGAACCCGGGCCAGTGCTTGCAAGGGATCGAATGCCCCTGTGAGGGCCAAGTCACACCCTGACCTGGCCCACTCGGGAACAATTCGGGGCGTGTTGGTGTCAGCTGAGCTGGCTCAGCCGCTGGCTCTCTGCTGCAGCCCTGCCCTCTCACTCTCTGGCTTTAAATCACCTCCAGCTTTCCTGTTTCCCTGGGCTCATCTTCCCTCCTCAGGAACCTCTACATCAAAGCTGTGCAGGGAAAAACACACTGCTAACTTCTTTAAACAGTCCTGGGTGTTTTGATTACAGGATCTGGCAACTACTTTTCCAGAGCTCGTGAACTTCTTGGAAAATCTCCAGGGAGTTTCTCTCTGGGGGAACTTTATATTTTCTTGCTGATTTTTAAAAGTCTACTGATAACACCACATGAGAGTTTTTTTTTAAGCACCAAACTCTTGATGGATGCTGGGTTTGTAGGAGCTGTAAATGTAAATTGTTTTTCTTCTGGCCACTTATGTTTTATTTGAAACATACAAAATCTGAGTGTGTAGTTCCTGAGAACTGGCCTAGAGAACAGCAGCACTCCCAAGTAGTTTGTCTCCTATCAAATGGCATTAATAATTTAGTCTCTAATTAAAAGTGAGGTCAAACAATGAAAAATGACTGAGCTAAATGGTTACGCTGTGATGTATTAAAGTGCCTGGTGGGTTTTAATGGATGGAAGGAGCGTTGTTGTTTGTTTATGTACAAAACACTTTCAGTCAAAGACTGTAGGAGTCCCAAGGAAATGTATTTAACTAACATCTTTTACAGGTTACTGAGTTAATGTCTTAAAGAGACAATTTTTGCACACCTTTTATATCCTTCAAATCGTTCAGCTACTTGTAAAACAGCTTCTCTTAATGACGAAGGGAGGAAAAAAAACCTGCTTTGATGCCTCTCAGGCTGGTTCATCAGTTAATGTTAACACTCAGAAATATCTAAGGGGATCTAAGACATCGTGGGAGAGGTATTTTGAAGGGAGCTTGTTTTTTATGTTCTGGAAGATGCTCTGGGTGTCTGTTCCCAACATGCTGGTGGCTGCTACTGCCCTGAGTGATTTTGGGAAAGTGCCTGCCATTAGTTTGATTATTTATTTGTCAGCAGCCTTGCCTAGAAGCTAACCCTGTACTTAACAGCACCGTACTGCTTCAGCAGCTGCTCTTCCAAAGAAAAATTGGGAAGAGAACAAGATTTCAGCTCTCTGTGTGTAGGGAGGAAACCTGAGAGAAGGAGGACTCTGACCCTTGTGGGAGCAGGTCCCAGGGGTAAAGCATGGGCAAGTAAGCAGAGATATTGATCTCTCTGTCATGGCTCTTGGTGAAACCAGGATGCCCAGAGTGTCCAGCAAGGGCCTCATCCACTTGTCCAGCCTTTCCCACCACACCGTGGTGGGGTGCACTTGCCCCGTTCAAGGCAAATTGTGCAACATTCTGTCACTGGCTTCAAAGAACTGAGGGCAGGTTTCTCACCGTGGGCACGAATGTAAAATTTTGTAGATCCTCTGTGTCATTTAGGTGGAAATTTTATATTTCTGACCCAAAGTCAGGGCACAAAGGTCCTTGGATGACAGGAACAGAGAAATGTATGTGATTGCATGTCTGGGATGCTCCACTGGGAACCTTGGCTTCTGTTTCCAGGGCTTTGGGGTTAAGGCTTTGGTTCCTATATAAACCTGCTTTTATGGTTTTACAGATGCCTTTACTGAAGGCTGAAGTAGAGAGTGACAATTTACCTTGCTCATGGTCAGCAAACCCACGATGTTCCACCAGAGATGTGGTGCCAGAGGTGCTTTGTGCTGTCCAAGCACAACAGGAGGAACCCTTCTGCTCATCAAGGCTAGAAGTGGAAGTAGGGTCAAGTACAGACCCAAGAAGCTCACATTTCTTTACAGTACTCTATGCAACCAAAAAACTAAGAAACTCTAAGTCCCTACTCCTAAATATTTAGCCTTTATTTATTTACATTCTTAGCTGACAATCTTTATATAAAAAGACAGGAAGTTGGAGTTTTGCACCTATTTCATTTAACACCACTTAACTCCTGGCACTGGCCCAATATGTCTCCATTAAGAGGAGACTTTGCAAAAATTGTCCCAATTAAGCAGCAGCATTGCGATTTGCTGTTGTTAGGCTAAACTGGTTCCCTGGGAGATGTCCTAATGAGGTATCCATCTTGATTAAGTGCAGACCCGTGAAGTGCTTCCCAATTAAAGGACAGAGTATGCATGTATTTTTTTCCAAATTTTTTTTTATTTTTTTTTTTAGAAATAGTTATTTGTGGAATCTCCTCTGGTGCTCGCTTCCCCATGGGCAGTGTTTGCTTTGATGTGGGATGATGTTGGTCAGGCCCATCACAAGTGGTCATGGGCTGGCAGCACCCACATGTGTCTAGGCCTCCAGATTCAGAGCAGCTGAAGGAGAAGGTCCAGAGGATGAGAGCCCAGACAGAGGCAGGTGTCATTCCTCCATGTCTGCTCAGCTTCAGTATCATGGGTTGATTGTGGGCTTTTATCGGGGGCTTGGCAAAACCCCTTGGTCTCTGCATTTCAGGCCACCTCTCCAAAACAGGGAGAAAGCCCTGGAGCTGAGGAGACAAACGTATTGCTGGTAGGAAGGTATCAGGTGTCCAGTGATTGTATGGAAAAACTGGGTGGAAAGGAAGGGGAAGATGCACCTTCCCTCTCTCCATCTCCCTGCTGTAGCTACTGAGGTGCTCAAGGGGAGGGTAGGGCGCGAGTTGCAATGGGAAATTCCCTCTGGTTTTAAGGAGAAAGCTCTCAGCCTCCAACCTTTCCCCATGGTGCAGCCCTGCACAGCATCCCAGAGAGGCTGTGGAGTCTCCATCCTTGGGATTTCGAGAAACCTGGTCTGGGTTTGAAGCTAACCTAGCCTGGGGCAGGAGGTTAGGTCAAGGACCTCCAGAAGTCGGTGCCAAAGCAGGTCTCCTGCTGAAGCCACACCTGCAGGGCTGGGGTTCAAGTGGGGCTCACCAGCAGCTCCAGCCCTCCAGGGCTGCCCCACAAAGCACTGGAGTGGGGTGGGGTGGGCTTGGTGGGGTGTAAACCAGGAGGGAAGGGGGAGAAGGGCAGTGCTGTAAAACCCTGTGGGGGGGCTGCAGAAGAGAGAAAATGCACGAAAGCGAGTTTCTTCTCCAAGAAGTAAGAGCCTCACTTCTTCCCTTTCAATAACTTTCACTTTAGTTTAAACCAACAAATGTCCATTTGTCAAGTGTTAATATTCACCCAATGTCCAGAGGACATACCTTGAAAGTTATTTATAACAAGACTTTTTTTTTTTTTCTTCCAAGGAAAGAGTGTTCTCATTCCATATTTCTTCTGTGCTACAGAATTACCAATCAACTGTTTTGGAGTAATTTTAAATACAATTATAAGGAATGTGATTAGGACAAATGCAAAAGAAGTTAAACATAATCAATTCCTCAGTGCTGCCTTGTGGTTTACATTTTAGTATCGTTTAAGGGGATTTGCGCCAACCTTTTGTAGTAGATTAAAGGCAGATATTTTGTTTGTTACAATCAAACCTATGATTTCAGTTTTATAAATTTTTAAAATATTAATTATAGTTTGAAAAGTACACGGAGGTGAATACATTAACTAGTTTCCTGCTTAGATAGCAACTATTTGGTGTTTGGCATTAGATTAGCAAGGAGCAGGTTGGGAATTTTAATCCACCTTGTTAAGTTATTAAATTTTCTTTATTTACATACAGATCTCACTTTCATTAACATTGTAACAGGTGCTCATTAACAATTTATCATTTGCTAGGCAGAAACAAAAAGATTTTGCTACCAAGTTTTCTCTACTGAGTGTCTCAATTATACTATGTAGCAAAGCTAAAACAATTACAAACACTGTTTTACAACAACACTCAAAACTTGGGCCCATGTGGAAAAATCAGTAATCTTTGAATATTTTACAGTTTGTAGTTTCACTCTGTGTAATTACATAAATAAAGGTTCTT
Source organism: Erpornis zantholeuca (assembly GCA_013400515.1). Lineage (NCBI taxonomy): Eukaryota > Metazoa > Chordata > Aves > Passeriformes > Timaliidae > Erpornis > Erpornis zantholeuca. The sequence goes on from VZTN01012959.1 coordinate 481,093, forward strand.
TTAATTTTGAAAAGGGGGGTATTTTCACTCTAAAATATCTGCTACATTAAAAGTATTTGGGTTCAAGGAAGTATGGACCCCTTATTCCATCCTACTTATTTGCAACTCAGGTGAAGACTAATAGAATTTTAATATGATCTGTAATCACACTAAAAACTGTAGTTCAAAATTCCTGAGCATCACTTCAGAGCTATTGAATAGCCCTGGATCTAATTAGCATAATCATTTGCAGAGCCCTTGGAGTCCTATTTTCACAACCTTTTTATATTCTGAAAACAGGGGGTTTATAGTTTCTTTTCATTTTTTGGCAAAAAGAGAAGGACATGGCACAATTTCCTTCTCCTTCCCGCCTCCCCCTGCTCCCTCCTCCTTCCCCTCTGCTCCCCTGCACGTTCCACCCCCAGCAGGCACCTGCAGACCCACAGAGCAAACCCTGGCCTTGCTGCATCGCCCCAAAGCCTTGGAGACAGCTGGAGGCACTGGAAGCTTTTCTCTTTCTCCTAAAAATAATGTGCTCGATGAGCCTGTCTCTGTGTTTAGCATCGCCTGCTCGCTTTGGAAGGAGTTGAAGCCTCCAGCAGCTCTTTCGGCGCAGCCGCCTCTCCCCCATCCCTGCACCTCCAGGAGCTGCTCTTCTCTTGGCAGCCAAGGGCTCGCTCTCACAAGGTGGTTTGTTCTGGCAAGGCATCTAAATAGCTGTGGTCCTGGCACCACTCTCTGTTTTGAAGGATAGAGTCCTCATTTGAGCCTCTGTCATTTGCAAGTCTTCCAGCAATGCTGGTGCATTTGTGATGATCCATAGCACACGGGTGATTTAGGAGCATTCCTCAGGCTTCCAGCTCGTGCTACACCCAGGAATTCAAACCCCACTTCAGGATGACTTCTCCCAACGTTATTTGAATTGTCATCTGGGCTTGGTGCATAACTCAGGCTGCAAGAAGCTCCTGCAGGATCATGTTTTATTCCACGTAAAATGCCTTTGATGCTCTTAGAGCACATAGAGTGCTCCAGAATGGCTCTTGAACTGACTGATGCTGCCTCTGTGTGTGGTGAAAATAACCTTGATGTTACACTTGATCTATTTTTGATCTGTTTAGGTAAGAAAGGATTATGGAGACGTTACAATTCTTAAGCAGATCCAGCTACTAAATCTTTGCTGTCCTCTTCATCCCTTTTGCACTCCTAAATTGTGGTTAGGTGAGATGCTTAAAAAACAACCATCATAGTTCACCTCAGGTTGACAAATCAGCACCCTAACCCCCTTCCCTGCCATTTTTGTTTCATTTCAAATAGTTTACACCAAAACTAGGGGATCTCAGTGGCCCCAGTTATCCCACCAAGGGTCCCTCTATCAGCTTTATCTGCAAGAACAAGAGGCACAAAAAAAATCACCCCTGGAAAATCCAGTGCCACCAGGCTTGTTGGTGAGCTCTTGTGTCCAGCCACAAATATGTTCAAACTCTTTGTCTTCTCCTTCAAAACACATTTTATGTGTGTCTGGTGATCTTGGTTTTAATGTTCATTTTGCCCCTGGCAGTTTGTCTTTGCAGCTCACTGGAGCTCAGTGACTGGTTTTCAGTGTATTTCTGGACTGTCACTTCGTTCCAAGCTGCAAAGTGATTCTCCTTCTGTAATTTGAGGACTTTTATGAATTGAACATCAAAGAAGCCTGTGAGTCCCGCTCTGTCTCTCAAGACTGATTCCTGCAATTAGAGTTTTCCTAAATCCTTTTAAATTTATCAATGCTTTCACAAATCCAAGCCACAAAGTGCTGGGTTCCTGAGCTGTCTTATTTCCTCGCTCTGCACATCGTGGCTGGGTGTCAAGGGTTGGGACAGCAATTTCTGGCTTTAGTGGGAGCTGATTGTTTGCTTCCACATCTGGACTAACTCATGAGTTGTTAGAGCAACCAGGTGTGAGAGTCCAGTCTGGGGTAGGCATATCTTGAAGGACATTTACTTTGAAAGATCCAAACTTGCATCCTCATCCTCTTTGTCTTCTGGATGCTTATGGACTTGGTCCAGCAAATCTTCCTGCCTTGTGTTTGACAAAGGCCACACAAATGTGGAGAAAGGCCAAGTTCTGGTAGGTTTTTCCTGATCCTGGGTGAGTCTACGTGTACATGGGTCCCCAGCCCTGATCTGTGTAGGCATCCCAGAGGATCCTCAGCTGGCATTGTCATGGGGATGTCACTTGTGCTCTGGCTTGAGAGATTTATCCTGCTGGGTTGGTTGAGTGTGGTTAATGCCATGCTGTAGGTTTAGCCCTGCCTGTGCTTCTTCCACCCCTTCCTCACCCTCACCTGCAGCACCAGCATCCCTTAACTGTGCTCAGATCCCATGCCATGGGAAAGCAAATCTGCAAGAGCATTTCATTTTAATAGACATAGAAAATTAATGCCTAGAGATTACCGTAAAAAAAAGGACACAGGCAGAATTCCTCCCTGCTTCTGCCACTGTTCTCTGTCCACATCCATTTTGTAGAAGCTTTTGAATTGCTTCCTTCTGACTAAAATCTTTCCATAGCAAAGATGTCCTTGATTGTGCTATTTTAAAAAGTAATTTTCCCCACTCTTGAAAGTTTTTTTTTATCTGCCTCGTTTTATATTTTCTCACTGTGCTAAATAGCCTGGTCTCCCTCTTTCTCAAAGTAGAATAGACAGTGCCTTTATTTATCCTGTTGGTACTTTAAACTGCAATAAGATAAATGGGCACAATTATAGATGTGTACCAGAAAAGGAACATGTGTTCTAGCATATGTGATACTAACCTAAGCAGACATCTAAATGTACTTCTCAGATAACAAACATTACACACACACATATTTATTAAACTCAGCAACAGCCTTTGCCATCCTTTTCAGCTACTTTTAAACAGCTGGTGAACTGTCAAAATCACGTTAAATATTTTAACAGACAAGTTAAATATTTTTACTTGTTTCTCCGATGGTAGTAAAAATTCAGGATGGAGTAATCTAACTGCTTTTGCGAAACGCTCGAGGAAAAGCAGAGGGTGATTTTATCTGGCTGCAAGTTGTGAGCCAACTTTTGTTTCAAAGGATTAAGCTGAGCTCTGCACCTGAAGCCCAGCGAGCCACGGCAGAGCCTTGGCCGCCTTGAGCTCCTGCAACCTGCGGCAGGGAAAGCCCCTCGGACTCCCTCCCGTGGGATCTAACGCAGCGGATTAGATCATGGAAAGCTGGTAAATGTTTATTTACGGTGCCTGGGTGTTTATGGTGCTCTTCTGCTCCGTCTCCCGGGTTCCCTCTCCACAGACTTGGTCCCGAAAGCCTGGAGAGCGTCCCAGGCGTGGCTTGGGCTGCGCAGACACGTGTGGCAGAGAGGCCTCTCAGTGCTTCAAGGCAGGCTGGAAGCTCCGAGCAGCGACGATTTGTATCACTAAAAGTCAGAAAGGATTTGCAAAGCATCCCTTCTATTGCTATTTAAGTGCAACAGAGAAAATCCACAGTGAAAAGGCACAGGCCAAGGGCTTTTTTATGTTTAATACACATAAAAAAGTTGAGTATTATAACATGTGAGCAGGAGATAATGACAGGTGAATAAAAAGAAAGACAGCGACGTATCTAGCAAAGTGTCAGATTGATAAATAAATGAACAAAGACAGGAGAATAAAAGGCTGTTATGAAATATATCAAATCTGATGTGATATGGATCGTGTTGCGGGAAGTTCAGTCTTCCTTTACCGCGACAGGAGTCAAGGACAAACAGTTTGTCTGCGATTACGAGCTGTCCAGGCTGGGGAAATAAATACACCTGGAAGACGGCTCTGTCCTTCCCCCTGCCTGGCTGCCAGCACAGGAGCACCTGGGAAGTTAACACAACACAATTTATTATGGGTGGCGTCTCCCCTGCAGAATTATTACAAACTACTTCTGAGTGGATTATGGGCTCTCATGCAAAACTAAGAAATAAAGAAAGCACAGTTCAGGCTGTACCCTCACAACTGCAGAGGGGAAGCAGAGCTAGGAGCCAAGCGAGAGGATCATATTTTGCTGTAATGGAAGAACGATTGATGAAGCAAAAAGTGGGGGATTTGGGAAGGAGCCTGTGGGGTCTTGCTGGAGAGAGCAGGAGAAACCAGCCATGGAGATGTGATGGATCTTGAAAATAAATCTCAGCATCACAAAGAAGCTCACTAGAGTACAGGGGATGCCCAGGAGTTGTGGTCCCTGCCCTTTTGCAGCACTCACTGAGCAAAGGCAGCACAGGGGTGGGTGAGGGGCCCTGCTGTGTTCCCTGGGCAGCAGCGACCCTCGGGGGAAAGCTGCTGATTTGGAGGATGGGGATGGAGGCTATTGGCAGGTCAAGCACCCCTGTTGGAAACTGAGGAGCCAGAGAGAGGCCAGGTCTGTCTTTGGAGTGACCAGGCTCCAGTCCTGACCTCCCTGCCACAGGGAAAGGATGATCTCAGGAGGGGAGCGTGGGTCAGCCTGGGCAGTGGCCAGCCTGGGGCATCTGCTTCCCTGCAGCTGCTGTGAAAAACTGGCACAGGAGGCCACAGGGGCAACAGCAGGGAAAAATCCAGCTGGTCATGTGCAGTACTTTGATACTGGGGTAACTGAGGGCTACAGAGCTGCCTGGAAAAGCAGGAGCAAAGGATATCCAGAGACAGTGAAACAGTCCTGGAGGGCATCACCCAGCCGTGGTGGGGGCTGCATTTGCAGAGGACTTGGGGCAGCAGAATCACTGTGAGCAAAGCTTTCCTCAAAGCACACAGGGAGAAAGGGGAAAAACATTCGTTCTACAGCTCTTTTTGATGCCAAGAGGAATTTCCCCCCAAAATTGAGAATAATGAATTTACAGGAAATTGTCCAGGCATAACTTGGTGCAGAACTTTTGAAGAACCACTCACAGGACACCAGCAGCCTTCTTGGCAGTGATGGAAACATATCCCAGAAAAACTCAGAAAAGCTGTGAGGTTAAAAGGCTTGGCAGGATCTGTGAGCAAAGAAGTTTTATATTTTCCAAACCTGGTTTCTGAGAAGGATTTTCCTGTGTTGAACCAGACCTGGGATATCACAAACTGTTATAACTGAGCTAATTGTATTAGTGTTCCATCACTCAGCATTACTGAAAATCTTGTCCTGAATTTTTTGTGCTTTTTTTTTTTTTTTTTCGCCTTTAAGGGGAGGGGGAAAAAAAATTAAAATATNGGTTAAAAGCAAGACTTATAAAAAATGTTGTCAGAATTACAAATACAGGTCTGGTCTGCCAAGTGCTTCTCACAACAGGATCCCTGCTCATCACTCACAGTCCCAGGTCTGAGGAGGAGGTTTTGTTAAGAGACTTGGTAGAAAAATGTTTCTTTGTCTCTGTCAGCTCTACTTGGCAGCAATAACTGGGCAGGCAGCCTCCTCTATTAGGATTGCTTTCTGTGTCAAACACCTCATCATTAGAAAGTGAGGCTTGAATGTTATTCTTTAAGCCTTAGATCAACTGTGGAGGCTGAGATGTAATGGAAAAACCTGATGCTGGAAATTCTCGAGTCATTATCACAATTTATACTTAAAAGAGCTCCAGTTTTATAGCAAAAAGAAAAAAAAATCCATTCATTTTAATCATTGCAAAGCTTATTAAAAGGTTTCGAATATTATTTATTGCAATTCTGTACCAGTTCTAATTCACTCATTAATTCTATTCATCTTGAAACTAATTTTAAACTTTCAAAATTTACCATAGCATTTTGAAAAGTTAAAGTAACTTTCAAGATGAATAGAATTAATGTTTTCTTTCCCTCCTTACAAACTGTTTTCACCTTCAAATACAAACCATGACCATACCATGCTAATAGCTGCAAATGTATTCTCTGTTTAAGGTTTCAAAACCATTACTTGACAGCTGACGTGGAACATAATTTCAGTCTCATTTTCAATGACAGACAGTGCAGCCTCCTCCAGGAGCTGCAGCCTCCAACGCTTACTCCAAATACATTTCCACAGCTGAGGATGTGGAATGAAGCTTTTTTTCCCCTCTGCTTCCTCCTGTATATTTTCTGTTTGCTCTGTGTTCCCTCTGACCAAAGACCATTACAGGTCTGTAGAGTCTGACATAGCTGTCATAAATTTGGAGCGTTTGCTGTGTGGGGAACATCTGGTTCCTAAGAAAACAAGGTGTTATTTTCCCGATGGCTGCAGGAGGATGTCTGGGTTTGATCCACCTGTGAGGACTGATTATTTTTTGAACTTCATACCAACACACAGGAGGTGGATTCTTCCTGGATCCCGCGGCATAGCTCTGCCCTCAGCGCGGCCAGAACTGACCTTCATTTCCTAAATTCTTCGGGTTACAAAAAGTTTCTCTCTTCCTTGCTCAATTTCTACAGGACCTGAAGGAGCAGGCAGGGTTCTTCTTTCATTGAATGATCCCAAATTCCTTTCTGAAACAAGGAGAACCTGAGCAGAAGCAGCTGGAAGCTCTGTGAACAGAGTGCTTTCAGTTTTGCATCACTGGGCAGGCTGCAAGGGCGGCGCTGTGGTGAAGGTGAATTCCCTCTCACACCAAAGGCTTGCTGTTCTTTGTGCAGTGATTGCCTTCATCTGAAGGTGTTAAAGGTCCTACACACAAACCCACTTTTCTGATAAACCCCACGCTGCCTTTCTTCTGGCAGTGAGATTATTTGCAATAAGAGTTTCTGGAGCTTTAGGTGCTTTATTTTTATGTTCTGAAATGATGGTGCGTCTGTAGCAAAAAAAGGAGCAAAGCTTATTTCTGAGCAGCTTCAGGTGTGTACACGAGTGATCTGAGCTATATCAGTTATTTGGAAAGGTCTGTTGGTGACACATAACTGCGAAACTGTTCTCATCTCGGATTTTGTAAGGTCATCACTGTGTTCAAGCCTGCCTCTCGTCCTTTGCTACAGCTACAGAGTGAAGAGGGACATATATTGAGAACACAGAACTGCAGAAAGGTCCTTGGTGGGTACATTTATCATTTGAAACCAACAGAGGTGGGTTTGTGAGGTTTTTTTGGGTGTGTTCTTTTTTTCTTTTTTTTTCTTTTTTGAGGCTGAGTTTGAATCTGTGCAGAAACCTTCTGGATATTGCGGGGCAAAATTCCCTTGTATGGTTTAGGCCAGTTGGCAATGCCATAGAGATTCTCTTGCCATCAACAAACCACAAAGGTGAACCTAGATTGATTTGGCCAAGCTTTCTCTCCCATCTCAGGAAATGCCCCTACTCTTGGGAACCCAGGAAGAAAACCTGAGAGAAGCAGTTGATAAGAGTGCATTTAGAGTCCAGAGAAAATATGGATGGGGTTCCCCAACACCCAAAACCTCCAAAAATTGGAAACACAATACCCACAGCTGGGAAGCAAGGTGAGCCAGACATCCTGGGCAAGGTTTTGCAGCTGGTGAACAAAGAGTTCTCCTGAATGTCTTCCTCTGTGACAGGTCCCCTGGGCTTCTTTTGATGTGTAGTGGCCACTTCTGCCATGGCTGTTTCATGGGATTTTTGCTGGTTGAAACCTCTTCCTGAAGGAAATGGGGGCAAACCCTGCTTCTCCTTGTGGTGCTGGGCTCTTGGAGTGCTTGAAATACACTGTGGCAGAGCATAACTCTTTTTTATGCTTGTGGTCACTTGCCTTGATTTTATATGTGGTGAGTCTGGCAGTGTGGGATATAGAGCAGGGGGCCCCCAGTGTTGTCAGGGAACGTGTCTGAGTGAAGCATTTTATGGCTTGGCTCGATCTGTTTCCTAGCTGGAATATTTCCACCAGCTTCCTTTGGCCGTGCCCGAGGCTCCAGCTTGTGGTTTCCGTGTTTTCCTTTCCCTTGAAGACCGCTCTTCTCTTGGAGGAGGGAGGGAGTGCAGGGAAGGATGCTGCTTTTGTGCTTTCTGCACGTTTGAGATGAAAGTTCCTGCTGCTCCTCTCTGCTCCATGTACGGATCGTTTCCAGGAGCGAAGCCGACGGTGCAGATTGCCTTTAGCACCCAGCTTAAGTGGATCCTGCTCGGCAGCTGCCACAAAATTTATTCCCAGGGAAGGAAATAGAGGTCTGATGCAAGCAAACACACCTGAGCTAGCTGAATCTCCCTGGCACAGAGACACAGGCTGGGGAGGTGTGGCAGGAGGGCTCCAGCAGGATGGATGTGCCAGGTCGGTACCTCGGCTCCTCAGTGGGTTTCCCCTCCAGGTGTAGCCTGGGATCATGATCAGAACATCAGGTGTAGAAAGAACCCTCTGTATCTCAGATGAGGCTCAGTCTCACGTCTGAAAAACCTGCAACCCATCTAAGGGGATAAAGATTTCTTCCCTGTGCCAAAGTTGTTGTAGCTACGCTGACCTGTCTGGTTTTTCCCTGCCCAGCTGCCTCGCACAGCACCGCAGCAGACACAGGGGCCAGCACCCCTGAGGAGGGTGGATGTCATCTCTCCTAAATTTTGTAAGTGCAAATCTTGGTGTCATGCTCAAAGTTCTGCTTCCACCTGAAGAGTTTCTGTTGCAAAGCAGATCTTCAGCAGTGTTTGCAGTGGGGGTGCAGGAGTTGGCAGCCTCAGAAGCAGAGATGCTGCAGGATCAAGAAATGGGTCTCCAGCTTTCAAACTTGGGAAGTTTGAAAAAAAAAAAAAACATAAAAGGGGTTATTATGCTGTTCTTCAAGCCAAAAATGCGAGCAGTAATTCAGACTTGAGGAAAGCTGTCATTGCCCATGGCAGCTTAAGCAAACTGGCCAGAGAAAGGAAGCGCTGTGTGCTAAGGTAACACAGGGAAGAGCCTTAGAGGGATTCTCAGGCACCTGCCAGGCCAAAAAAAAAGCCACCAACTGACTTCCAGAGGCCTTGGATGGGGTCCAGAGTTAGAGCAGTGCCTGATCTCTAAGCTGCTGGGTGGTTGAGGAAGGCTTTGTGATTTAGGATGGCCATTGTAGTTTAAAGTGTTGGCATTGAGTTGTAAATACTATTTCAGTGTCTTATTTCAATTACAAACACTGGGTCGATACCATCATTAATAAACTGAAGCCTATAAGATTCAAGACAAAAAAGTTTCAAAAAGTGAATGAATTGATCTGTCACTCATACAGAGTGAGTGTCCAACTCTGCAGTGCAAAGGCAAAAAGCAGAAAAACCTGAACCTCTGGATCTGTATTTCCAAATACACAATAGCAGCAACTGCCTAATTCCCTTTAAAGAACAGCTATAGAAAATAAGACTTTATTTTTGATGAGAAGTCAATGGGAGTTACTTGGATTGTACTGCAGGAAAATGGGATCGAGAAGACAAAAATGTGAGGTTTTGGAGACAGAACTGGTAGATAAACTCCTATTGGATTTGTTTTTCTTTCTGTTTAAGAAATGTGGCCCTTACCATGCCACTGGTTTTTAAGCAAAGCTCTCCATTGATTTCAGAAGGGTATCCTGCCCAAAAATCAATGGCAGGAGATACCCCCATGTATTTACCTACTCTGATTTGGTTATTGACTTTTAATAACTCTACAGATACTAACAAGGAAAAATCCCAGGACGGCGTTGCTGCAAATTTAAGTCAGGAATCCCCTTGGAAATCTCATGTGGCACTGCCTAAATACCTCACTTTGCTGTAACCACCCTCCAAAATGCAAATTGTTCTGCTCTCCAGGTGAACATGTACATTTTTTTTCCCTGAGTGATCACCTATCCATCAGAAAACTGGGAGTGGGAGGGGGTGCAGGGCAGGCTGATTCTGCAAAGCTGCCTGCTAAAGCCCTGATTACTGTTATCAAGCAAAGAAGCAGTCCAGTTTAAGCTGCTAAGGTTTCTGAGGAGCAACAGGTGATAATGAAGGAAGGCAGAGGAACGCGCGAATGAGCGACTACAGACCCTGGTAAAGAGAGGATTACACTGAAGGTACGTTCCAGGGAAGAGACTGCACATTTCAGGGCAAGGCAGCAAATGGGCTTAAAAATAATCTGAATTTTTTCTTTCCCTCCCAATCCAACAAAGATAGAGAGCCTAAGATGCTTGTGGAGGGCAGGTCAGCACATCAAACAGGCTCTGCTGGTGCTGCTGGGAGCGGTGAGGGAAGGATCCTGCCTGCCTGGGGTGAGGTTAAAATGTGTGCTCTTACTGAGCTGGCCCTGGTGGTGTGGGGATGCTTGGCTGTGTGTCTGCACAGCATCTCCCCCAGGCACATCAGAGTTGCCTCCTCCTTGGCCTTGCTGCATTTTTTGGTTGCAGTGGATGTTATCTCAGCAGTCTTCTGGTCATTTTGAGTCCCTAAATAAGCCAAAGGAAGATGTTTTGGATACCCTTCTCCTTTTTAGGATTTGCTTGAAAATTACAGTGAGGAAAAGCTAAAGCTGAGGTTTGTAAAGCAGTAGGAACAGCCTGTGGATGGGCTCTTTCCCTGGGATAAATGCACAGCCCCTTCCCCTGTGGCAGTTGAATAACCCACCTTGTATCTACTGTAAGGCAGAATTGGGTGCATGGGTATGGAGTGGGATTGCCACAATTGCAGTCCAAATCCCATTTTAACTGGAGGTGTCTGTTCTAGCAGCTACGATCCAGAAATCAGTTTGGTTTATGGCAAAGTGAAAAGCATCAAAATGGTTCAAAATCCAGGAGAAAGGCTGATTTTTGCTCTTCTTACACCATGAGGGTGATTGCAGCACTGTCAAGATACACCCTTTACTAACCAGAGATAAGGCAGTGCCCTTTGCTGTCTGAAGATTGTGCAGGGCTTGTGTTCTTGTCAAACGGAGGAGGGATGCAGCATTCCTCTTTCCACCGAGCCTTTGAGCAGGCACTGATACATTTATAAATGGCATGTGATAAGCTCTAAAAATGCCACTTTGAAATTGAACCCAGAGAAGTGTGAACCATCTCAAACAAAAGTGATTCGCCTTGGTCACTTGACAAGTGCAGAAGGAATTTCTGGCGACGGGAAGAAAACGAGGGCAGCACCAACCTGCTCCGGTGGAGAAGGAGCCCTCCTGGCCCCCAGTGTCTCTGCACGGCCCTTGCTCCTTCCCTCGCTGATGGGAAGGGTGGCTCTGAGCAGGCAGCAGAGCTCAGGATGCAGCAGCAGTGTCCAGGGCAAGGCACGGATCCGTGCTCGGCTGTGCCGGGTATGGATCCCCACACCAGGCATCCGTGAGCTGCACTCCCCTGACTCCTCACGGGGGAACAGGTGAGAAGTGCCCTGCACACAAACTGTCAGAGGTGCATGGAACACAGCTTCCTCGCAAATTGGACTAAGTTTCAGCTCTGCTGCAACCCCGGATATTGGTGGTGTTGAGCGCAGACTGCGGCAGCCTGGAGAGCCAGGGTTATAATGCACTCCGTGCACGGTGTCACCCTACTGGAAAGAGGCTCATCAGAACATGGCATGTCAGTTGTCACTTCACTGGGAACAGGTGAAACCCTATTATCAGTACACTGTCTACAGACTTCTGCTGCATCAGAAAACAGCTCGTCGGTGCTGTGTGTACAGAGATGTCACTGGTTTCTGCTGAACTGCACACAGGCTGCTCCTGCAGCTGCCTGATGAGTACAAAACGTGGGAGCAGCAGGTGAGGCAGCAGCCTGGGGCCAAGCTAGGGCTCTGCTGGGAGCATCTGTGTGGGGACAGGCAGAAAAGGATGGAAGGGAATGGGACAATTTCCTAAAGATCAGGGTTTGGTTGCCTCTTTTGTGCCAGATCAGGTGGCCAAACCTGGACAAACCACACTGCAGAGGCTGAAGGCAGCCAGAGACATCCCAACCAGCTGCTTTGTGGGGTAGTGGGGATGCTACTGAGAGCAGGATTTGACCCAATACATGCAAAGAGAACCACAGTCTGAGGTACGAGGCTGGCTGGACCATTGCTCCTGCTGACTCCACCAGCAGCAACTCAGTCCTGGTGCTGGCACCAAATTCCTCACTCCAGGAGTAGCAGCCTGGAGTCTGAGGATGGCATCACTTCTTGTAGCTTAGTCCTCCCGAATCCTGCATCCTGCCCCCCACAGATGTTCTCCTTCCCGTCTCCTCTGCCTCTCCCCCAGCACCACTCAGCTAATTTCTCGAGTGGGACACACTAATCCCATATTTCTCTGATACTTACTTTCTACAAAGCTGTCTTGGAAACCCAGGTGCCAGTCCCCCCCTGCCTCTTCCCCCGACCAGGGAAAAGAGATGGCGAACGTCTTTCTCTTGATTGTGTCGATGGGAGATGATTTTCAAGGTGAAATTTCTAGTTCAGTTGAGTCACTTTCATTCAAGGCGATGAGCAAAATGTCACCCCCACACTGAACCACACTCAATGCGCTGTTCTCCTATTGCATTTAAATTTACTCCACTTTTCCTTTCTGACACCTGTTTAAATCAATATCTTCCTCTCCAGGTCGTGGGCAGAATGTGCCTGGTCTCTCCGCACAGCGCTTCTCAAATCCACTAAAATCAACACAATAATTGAAATATTTTCAAGCTGATTACACCGCTGCCTGAGGCTAGGCTGGTTGCTAAGGGTAAGCTCCCTGGTTGCTAGGGGGAGTAAATCATCTTGCATTATTTGATTTTTGTTATAGATATGAAACCGCTACTCCCTCGATTAAATGTCTCTCAGTCTAACACCTATGGGACCTGGGGAAAGAGAAAAGAAAAGCAGCAACCTTGACCCTGTCAAATAAATATCTCTAACTTTTCCTGTCCTCCGGCTTCCCAACCAAACCTGTCTACTGATTTTTTTTTATTATTTTTTTATTTTTTATTTTTTATATTTTTTTTAACCTGACTTTAAATAACAAAGCTGTGGGGACAAGCAGATGAAGAGACGAAGAACTGTCTGTTCCATTAGAGGATCTCTCAGCTTGGCTAAACACTCTCTATTTACTCCAAACACAGCATGATGGGGAGCTACAAGGATCTAATAGACTTGAAGATGTAGAATTGCACCAATTACAGTTCCTATTCAGCCCATGGCTCATGAGACATCAGCTGAAATCACAGGGCCAAATCCTGCTCCACGGTCTGCAGAGTGCAGATCTGGAGCATCTCTGTGGCAGAGAAGGATTTCTCCTATTTTTTTGTGGTTGCACAAGAGCAGAGTCCTGTTGAACACTGCTGAGGAGAGGTGTCCAGGAGCCTGAATGTGTGCCGGGCACTTTGCTGCTGGAGCAGGAGCTCCTGGTGCATTATTAATAGGAAAGCAGTATGTGGGGCACATCCCTGTGCCACGGACACTTTAAAGAGCCTCAGCTCCTCCTGTGGTTTTGTTACTCTCCCAGTACAAGCAGTTCCTGGGTGTAGGTGTTATCACTGCAGGGTCCTCTCCAAAACTGCTCAGAAATTAATGGGACCCACTAAATCTGTTACAAGCCGTGGCAGGGCCAGGGGTACAAGAGCCTCTTCTGCCATTTGTGCTGGAAACAACCAGCAGCCCAGGGTGCTTCTGAGGCACAAGGTTACAGAGAGGAACTGACTTGGCATAAAGTCTTTTTCCATCCCACAAACCTCCTGTTAATCCTCATAACTGCACTTGGCCTTCCCAGCACTGCCCAAAATCCTCCTTCTTAGGTGAGAAAACTGAGGCACAAAAAATTGCTGTGCAGCAATTTGTCTCAGGTTGTGCAACCAGTCCCACCCTGATACATTTTCCCCCCTCAGCTGCTGCAGCACTACCTGGAGAGGACAGGCAGGTAAGGCCCCGTCCTTCCCTCCCTGAATCTATTTCTCAAAGGGCAGCTGTAATCCACAATGGACAGGAAAAGCAGCTACGTAAATATTGAAAACCCTTTAGTTACAACTATGTGCAACAGCAATATCTCCTCTGCCACGTCACCTGATCCCTCAGCTGGAAACAAGGATGCAAATGCCACGAAGTAAGTGATGTCAAGAGCTTCAAAAGCTGTTGATGAAATAGGCGCAAAGAGAGGTACTCGCTGCAAACCCTGGCAGAGGAGAGGCTGGAGGTGAACAGCATCATTAGCACAAATGAGCCAGGCCAGGCTCAGCCCAGCCCAGCCTGTGCTCAGCAGCACGTTCGACTCTGCTGCTCCCTCTGAGCTATGCCAGTCACAGTGGTGCTTTTTGGGGTTATTGGTTAACACGTGTGGAAACATGCAGGGCACAGAGGGGAGGGGTCATGGGGAAAGCCTTGCGAGCCTGCAGGACACACCTCTCCCAGCCTGGCTGCCTGTTCTGCCCTTGTTTCCCAAAGTTTGCAGGCAGGATCCCTCTGCGGGGCACCTGCACCTGTGCCACACGTTTAGTGGGAAATGCCTGCAGCATTAAGAGCATCACAATCCAAATGATTAATTGTTTAATATATTGCAAGCTGGTTACCCGCCCTGGATGTGCCGTGTAACAAATGGAGTCGGCGGAGATCTCACAGTTGCGAGCTCCTTGTTTGATTTTTAGCCAGGCAGTGCTGGTGGTTTGAGCTCACGACCGCAGCCAGTGCTGCCACCACCTCCTCCAGCAGCTGCCTCACCAGCCCTGGGCTTGGTGTGAGGCTGAGAAGTGCTGCTGAAGGATGGGAGCCAACCAGTCCTTCGAATGCAGGTGTGTAACAGGGGTCAGGGCAGATGCTTAATTCAAGCTGTTACTTATTTTTATCAGAGTGTGAAGACTTGAAGGAAAGCCCAAGGTATTTAACTCAGTGGAATGCTCCACCCCTGACATGCAACGAACACAGGGGATGTGATGTGGGGTTTCACTTACATATCTAACATACTTAAAATCCATATTAAGCACAATTTCTATTTCAATATTATACAGGTCACACTTTATGTTAAGGTTCCATATATAAATAGTTTATAAAGATTAATAGATGTTTTAATCAATAACTAGTCAATACTTTAATGACAGGAAAGCCCAGCAGTGGGGATTGCCCCAAGCATTGTGAGCATTTTTCTATGGTTTGGTGATGTTTTACCCTTATTCTGGACTGGGACCAGCTCTGTCAATAGCAGTGGGATGCAGCACTTCTCCATCACTGGTGGTAGGTACCCTCTGGCCACAGACCAGGGGGGCTCTCTGGGGAATTCAGCCCCAGTTCTGACCCCCTAAACTCCCAAGAGGGCTGTGGTACAGGGTCCAGCAACCCTGTGTGTCTGTGGGGTCAAGAGGTCCTTTCTGAGCATTTCATCACCCACTGGAATTTCGGGGAGAAATCTGTATTTGTACATGAGGAATGTATTTTGTTGAAACATAGTTATGATTTTTAAAATGATTCTTCTCAGGAACAGTTCTGTATTTTTTTTAATACATCTTTTTATCATACACTTTAAGATTCGTGTCCACATGGGCACTAGAAGGAAAATGTAATTATCTCTTAAAAGAATACAGTCAATCTAAGGAAGACAAATATTAATGTTATATAAATTGATTGGTCAGAGGTTTCCAAAGCAGAGAGGTAGATACCCATTCCCCTGATTATCCGGAGGAGCTTGGTGTCTAATTCCCTATGACTCAAACTCCTTATATAAAGCTTTCAGAACAGACCCTGTAATTGAATATTAAGTGACTTTTTCATGAGTTCTTCTTTATGTACCGTGATCATGGCAATTCAACTAGTAATGCTCAAATGACAAAACAAGTGCTCAGCAACTTGACCGCTCTGGAAACCAAGTGAAGCCATTTAGGAAAGACCAGAGCCAATGTCTTTGCCTCCAAAACCTCCTCTGCACGTGAATCTTTGAAGAACTTTTCCATTTTTAATGGCCAGAAATATCTGCCTGCTAAACTTTAACTACAACTGTACCCAAAGCCCGTCTGTCTAGCAGCAGGTGGGCTAGTGAGAGTCACAGTCCTGCTGGGATACAGCCAGCTGTTCCCAGGAATGAATCTCAAGTAAATTAACAAACACCACACAAACCTGTCAATTGAATCATTCTTGATTACTGTAAATGTGGGGCTGCCCATTAAGGAGCTTCTCTCTCAGTGCAGAGGGAGTTTCTTTATGCCCTGCATGTGTAACTGGGGTGGTGACACCCCATCCTCTGGACAGAGGGTCCCTTAGGGCTCATGGGAGAACTTCACTTGGACCAATGACTTTGAAGAGGTGGAGGTGTCCAAAGTGGTTTCCTCACATCTCTGAAGGTTCTGTGTGCTATCAAAGGGCTCATGAGTTATTTGGGTGTAGTCAAAGCTTCTATTGTCCAGGCACACCTCCCTCTTTTTCCTTTTGGAGGCTTCTCCTGGGCAACAGCATGGCCACAGAGTGGATCAAAATCCAGGACATTCCCACGTGCATCAGCCATTTTCCACTTGGCAGGAGTACACTGCGGGGAGAACATAGTCTCTGTGGAGATGAGAGAGCTGCAAACACTTTGCATTGAAGGCAGGAGAGCTCCTGGTACCAGATTACAGTGGTTTACAGAGGCCTGTAGACATCATATAATAATCAGGGCACTGGGTGAGAAGCAGAAGGTCTTGGCTCAACATCTGTCCGTCCGATGTTGGTTTTGTACTTGAGCTTTGATGGTGTGTTCAAGCCCACTGTGTGAAATTATGGACCTCCTCTCATGGGTGGATGGCAGCCAAATCCCTGACTGCTGCCAAAGCCATGGGAAAACTCAGCTGAGGTTGTCTGCCTGCACTGCCTGTGGGTGAGTGGTGCTCTGGAGTGAGGGCGTGGGAGAACTGCAGATGACCAAGCTGCCTGAGCAGCAAAGGAACAAGGATTTAAGGGCAAATTGAGTGAAAGTGGGGATGCCTGGGCAGAGTGGGGAGGGAGCTCATGCAGGGTTAAGGGCCATCTTGCCTGCCCTCCACGAGACCAGTTTTGCAGGATGGTTGTTGTCCCACCGCTGGCAAAGGGTGAAGGTAGGACATGCTTGTGATATGTGCAAAGCTCTTGGTGCCTGTCCCCAGACAGTCTCCAGGCCTGATGCTTTGCTGGGTCTCTGTAGGGAGTTTTGGTGCTGGTTCATTCAGCTTTGGGCAGCCTGGGAATATGAGCTCGTCACATCCCTAATTGACAATTGAACCTCAATTTGTTTGCATGCAAGGCCAGCAGAGACAGAGAGAATAGGGTCTGAACCACACTGACATCAAGGACTCACAACCAGAGCAGCCCTACTGACTTCAGGGAGAGCAGAATCCATCCGAGGCTGGAGGATTTTGCTTGTGAGGATGTGTGGGAGAGGGAGCATGGTCGTAACCTCATCAGTGGTAAATCTCTGTCGATGTGGATATTAGCAGTGTGTTTCCCCAGCTGCATCAGTGTATGTGTTTGTGTATACAGACTCAATTTATGTCATTTTGTAAGCAGGTAACTGTTCCTGCCAGCCTCCATACGGTTTTGTGAGGCACATGCTTACATGTTTGGATGGATTTAATAACAGCACGCATGTCTGTATGGTTATATTTAAACAGGCTCATGGGAAAGGCTTAGCACACAGAGAACAACATCGGGATGTCCTGGCTGAGGAGGGTTTCTGGAGGCTTCTGGAAAGCAACTGAATGTGCTCCTACCCATGTGTGTGACATTCCTGACCCGGTGTCCCAGCCTGCTTGAGTGGCCGATGACGGTCCCATACATGGAGGGAGAGAATTCGTGTCCATGGTTTTGGCACGTGCATATGGCATTTAATTTTGGTGGGTGCTTCGGGAAGTGGTATTTGCAAGATTTCCAAAGGGCAGATACAGAAGGGCGATGCTTATGGACTCATAAGAGCATCCCTTCGTATCCTTCAAAATTCAGTTTAGCATGGATAATGTGGCCATAAGTGCACAGCTGAGTGTGTACTACTGATCTATACAGAGACAACACGTGTGTGATTTTTGTGCCATTCCTGACTTGCTCCTGCAGTGTGCAGCACGTTCCAGGTGCAGGGTGCTGCCCCACACATCCCAGTATAACTGATTCCCAGGGCATCACCCAGCACATCCCACTGCAGCCGAGGCACAACTCACGAAGTCAAGCAAAACTCCATCTCACCGAGAGGGTATCCACAGCCACTCTGATGTGGACCAAGGCCTGTTTGCAGCTGCAAACAACAGTCTGTTTAATGTTGCTCGTGGTTTCACACCCTCACCTTGCAGCAGGGGTGCTGCACTCACAGACACGCATTTCCAGGACGGCTCTGTCTGTATTTGAAATACTTGTGCTCACTGCAGGTCGTTCTGCACATGGTGGCCCAGCAGAGTTGCAAATAGCTTCTGCCATGGGCTGGCCTCTGTGTGGGTGATGCTGGTGGGCTGCTCTGGGGGCAGAGGTCTCAGCCCTCACTGTGCAGCTGCTGGGGACACACTCGTGGCGCTCCCGCGCTCGACCCCCGCCACCCTCTCGCTTGGACACCGCCCTGACTTTTGTCCTGCCGTTTGACATCTGTGACTTTTAAGGCGACACATCGCCAGCACTGAGCCCTGCTCGGCCCCGCCACCCCGGGCTGCCATCCAGCAGCATCTGCTAGCCCCGGCCCTGACACCGGCGCAGCCACCGCCGCTGGCAGCCCCATCCCGCCGGCTCCCCGCCGCCCGCCGCTCCTCCGTGCTGGCGGGCACTGAGTGGGATCAATAAGACACCTCCGACTCCTCTATTTACAAACTAGCTGCCTTCAGCAGCCAGGCTGTTTAAGCACTTCATTCCCATTCAGGAGGGCCATCTGCTGCCTTTTGCTGTAAGTCTCTCTGAAAACCTCAGCCTTGACAAGCTCGAGATATGTCAGCGCAGTTATCAGCGGAAAGCAACATCTGCCGTGCCTGACACCCACTATTGTAGGCCATTTAATCTGTCCCCCTCCTCCCTTTAACTGCAGACAACAGCTCCCTATATTATATTTTCCCACTCAATTAGCACTATCATCCTGCTGAAATAGAGGCCAATTTACCTTTAATGACATCATTGTTAGGAGAGTGGCAGCCCTGGCCGGTGGCTGGCGGGAGGCAGCGCGTCTCCGCGGCTCGCGGGCAGCCTATCCTCGCTGCCTTCACCCCGACCGCAGACATTGTTTCCGACAGTTCGCAGAGGCAGTGTGGCGGAAAATTGAGTCCAGATTCATTAGTTTTTTTTTTTTTCTTTTTTTTTTTNTTTTTTCCGCCGTGCACTGCTCAAGTCAGTTAAATTGATACATTTCCTAACAAAATTGAAGTGCTTTGTGCTGCCAGCGGAAAGCCTGGTGACCCTGCGCGGCCCACCGAGCAGCCAAAACGAGTTGATGGATCCATTAGGCCGCGCAGAATGCCTTCCCCCTCTGCCTCCGCTCCTGAGTGACACTGTAAATCTGAACCAATTTCAGTCCCTAATCATCATTACAAACCCCTCCACTGTTCATTTATTACTCTACAATTCTAATACAGCACACGACTGGGTCAGCGCACGGGGAGCCGGAAGGCTGTGGAGACAGGCTTAAAGAGACCATAATCCTTCCCAGGTTTTATCAGGGAAACAAACCTGATTTGGCCCTCCCTGGTCCCCACATGCTGCCCTCTGCCTCTGGTCCAGTGATCAGATGATGTTTGCCTGTCCCCGTGCTGGGAGCACAGGCTCCAGAGTGGGAGAACTGGGGCAGCAGAGGGGAAGCACAAGTGAATGATGCAGGAACCATGGCATGCCACATGAGCCCCACAAGGGATGGGGTGCTGATGGAAGGATGGCACAGATGCTCTGACCCCTTGGCTTTAGGATGGACAAGTGTCCAAAGGGTGCTGCAACTCTGCAGCCATGCAAAATGGCTGTGCAAAGAGGGTGTTTGGGTAGAGGAGGAGCTGGCACATGCCTGAGAAGGACCATGAGGATGGGGAACGTTGAGAACTGGGGGTTTATTGAGGCTCTCCATCAGTTGGATTAAATAAAGGACATCTTTTTGGCACTGAAAAGCCCCAGGTGGATGACTCTGCACGGATGGCTCCTCCAGGTGGAGGTTGGTAGAGAGGCTGGTGGGACCCAGGTGATGCCAGCTTCTTCCCACCTGGCCACTCCTCTCCAAGAGGTGCCACCCCACTCCTGCCAGCTCAGTGAAACCTCACCCTGCCTACTGGCTTCCAGCATGGAGAATGGATGCTGATCGAGTGCTTGATCTGCTAAGTGTGCTTGTGTGCCTGGATTGAACACTTTTCCAAGGGGATGCAGAAGAATTTATTTATTTAATATGATTTGACTGAATTTTTTCCCCCTGCCTTTTTAGCAACACTCCTATCAACATCTCTGTAGGTGCAAAAGCAATCAAAGGATTTAAACACATGGATGGTAAATAATCAGATTAATGGCATGATCAGACATGACTTGATGGCAATGGGATTGCTTTGGGTGAGATCAGCAGTGGCTGGGGCACTTGTTGCTGGGACAGGCTGTTCCTGTTTGGGACATGGACTGGAAGGGCAGGGTAAAAGGGACGAGCAGGGTGGAGACACCCAGAGTCCAAAGTTTAATCAGAGGTGGAGCAGGAGGAAATTTGTGGCTGAAATGTCTGTTCTCTTCCCATGTGGGCTTTATTGGGTGGGGGAATTTTGTGGAGGGCTGTCCTTGTTTAATGAGAGAAGAGAGCAAGAATGGTGATCTTAGAAAGGATTGATGGTCAAACCCCTCTTTGCAATTAGCTCCTTCAATGAAAATCTGGGTAGCAAGTCTGCTTCTCATGAAAGGCTGGTGTTTGTGTTGGGATGCCAAAACCCGGGTTCATGACCATGGATCTGCCTGGATGATCAGGAGGAGGTCAGCCTCCAGAAAGTGTCAGTTTTTCTGCCGGTGACAACCAAAGTGGGTCTTTTTCTACAGCTCATGTGCCAGACATGTGTTTTGCTTCCTGCTACAGGGTCCCAGGCTCGAGGTCAGCCTTGTCTGGCAGGGAGATGTGACAGCTGCCAAACCGCGCCAGGGCCAGCCGGCAACCCCTGTCAGCCCTGGCCAGCGTGGCTGCCTCAGCTGCCTCTCACACTCACAGCAAAACTTCCCAAAGTTTTCTCTGCCCGTGGTCCTCATTAACAGAAGTCATCATAAAAATGAAACAGCATTAAAAATGTATGTATTTGAAAGAGCAGTCCTGAGGCTAAGGGAGGTTGATGGCAGGGTTTGCAGTGGGGATTTGGCCAGGGTGAACAAGTCTTTGCTTCAAAAACAATCTCGGTGACCTCCATCTCCTGTCTTGGCCCAAATCAGCCCTGGGGCAAGATCACCCTATTTCCAAGGCAGAGAGGAGACTAACACCTCAACAATGACTGCACCACTTCCTATGGACATATTTTTTAGGAAGGTGCCTGTTTGGGTCCTTACATGTCAATCTGCAGTTGAATTGCCCTGTCCCCATCACCCCATGTCCCATATTTCTGTGGAGCTAAGCCAAGGCTGCCCTGTAATGCAGCTCCTGTACATCAGAGTGCTGCTGGCCCTCGGTGTCTCCTCTCTATTTACAGCCCAGCTGATGCTTTTCAATCTGCACTGTTGTTAATGCCCATATCTAAGGCAGTCCGGATTAGTTTCTCAAGTAGCATTTTGCAAGGATCAATATCAAATGCTCTGCTGAAGTCTGGATGCACTACATCTTCCGTAAGACTTTTCATCCACTAATTTTGTAACTTGATCTGAAAAAAGAAAGCTATCCAGTTGGTCTGGCGTGACTCGCTCTTTGTGAAGCAGTGTTGTTTATTGCTCGTGGTTCGGTTATCCTCCAGGCGCTTCCCAACATGCACCAAACAGCCTATTAATGCCTTCTGTGGCACTCTGGGTTTGAGGAAACCCAGCCGAACCTGCTGCTCGCACAACTGGGTTCGAGCACAGCTCCACGGCAGCTGCTGGGACATATGTTCATCGTGCACACCAAGGGTCTGATTCATCTCTCACACCAGCGTAAGGCAGGAGTAAGTCAGCTCAGCAGCGGGCTCGAGAATCCAGAGGCAGGCTTGGTGCAGCAGATGTTGTGTTGCTGTTGCAGGCAGTATTCCTGAGCTTGCTTTTACCTGCTGTTTCCCACCATGACCCATGGGATCAGACATCAGGGTTTCTCTTGGGGCAGAGGGGTGGAAATTGCTGGCTGCATAATCGGTGTTTTATGCCACTCAACTGGACAGTTCAAACCTTTGGGTGACTGATTCAAATTCTAGTGTAAAGTCATTTGGGCCGTGTCCAGATCAGTCCTGGTAGAGTGCCTGCTATGGAACACTCGAGGATAAATACTTTGCAGGAGTGTGTTGGCATTTCTGTCTGCTCTAATCACAAAAATATAACCCTGATGTTTCCTACATCATTAGCCTGGTGCTCAGGCCAGACCTTCTTCCTCTTCTGGGGTATTTTCACTCAATTCCAACACCCCTCATCTGATGATGGTACACTGTGCTGTGCTGGTGTTATCCCAGGGACTCTGAATAAAGTCATTGGATTGTGTCTTGGCACTGCCAAGACGAGGGCACCCTCTCCTCCCTCAGCTCAGTGGAGCAAAGATCATGGCCAAGATGCTGATACCCAAGAGGTACCAGAGCCTCTGTGCTGCATTAGCTGTGCTTCCACTGCCTACAGAGCTCTGCTGCTGTATAAATAATGGAGCTGACACAGCACCTTCTGGGATATGTTTCCTACAGTTTCATAAGACCTTCATTGGCTGCGATGGTGCCGCGGCACCGCCGGCCTGCCCGTGATCTATAACGCTGACAGCTCAGGAGGCTTGTGAGAGATGTGGGCATACAAGAGTGAATTTCCCAAGTATTGCATGGACTTGGGGTTGTATTGCTCCCTGCTGACTCCCCAGGCTTGTGCAGTGCTGCAATACCCTGAAAATTAACTCCTTTATGGCACGACACTCAAATCGTGCAGCCCAGGGGAGGACGGGAAGGATCCAGCCCGGTGGGAGTGGTTGCAGCCCCTGCTGCTGGTACAAGCCAGCCAAGTAGCCTTGCTGATGGTCCAGCTCTGCCACAGCTCTCCAGAGCCTGCTATAGCTCAGAGTTAAGCCAAAGAAAAGATTAATGGAAGTTGTTGTAATCTCTTCCGGCATCCCAAGAGATTAAAATAGTTTGTTTCACTGCTGGAGCATAATCTCAAGAAGGAAAGAATTAGTCTAAGGAGGATTTAGGTGGAAGGTCCCTAACAGTGTGATTAAGGAGGTTCATCTGACCTGGGATGCTGGTGATCCTACTCTAGTTGAAAACACACTGTGAACCAAACCACTTACTCCTCTTTCCCCCTTGTGCCTGGGACTTTAGATGGATTTCATGGAAATGAAAGGCAAATGAAACCTATCTATGGACATGAGAAGTCTGTAAAACTGGAGACACCTCTGAAAAGCTGAGAAACAGATGACTTTTCTGTGTACTTTCCCTCAGACCTGCACTTTCCCCTTAGGAAGAAGGGTTCACTGGGTCCAAGCCAAGCTCATCCAGAAAAACTGGGAACCTTTCAGAGACCATGAATTTCTGGAAAGGAAAATCTTTTGCATTTCTGGACACCAACACATCCAAGTGTTGCATGACAATGGCAGGCAATAACCAGTGTCTTGCCTTATAAACCAGATGTGAGGGAGTGGTGTTATGACCTTCATTCATTCTTAACAGTGATTATCATGTGTTAGCCCCCAAACCATCTCTACAGGTCATCTTTTTTTCCAGTGGAAATCCTGATCAGTTGTTTTTGGGAGCACTGTTTTGGCGTGGGCTGTTGCAACACCTGGATCTTGAAGCAGCTGAGGATGGAGCTCTCAGTGGGTGCCAGGAGAAATGCAGTGGGTGATGCAGGGTGCCTGCATGGAGAGAATGGGGATCTCCTTCAGAGAAAGTCTGTGAGTGCAGGGCCCAAGAGAGATCTGCAGAGCATTTAACACGACCAAATTAACCCCTGTGGACAGGCAAACACTTGTTTACAGAGCAGAGAAAGGCAGAGATGGAAATTTATAGTGTCACTAAAAGAACTTCTCACCTGGAGTACAGAGAAGAGGAAAGAGATAGCAATATTTCCCACTGAAAGGAGGAAGAAAGGCTCTTAACAAATCAATACCCTTATTTAGTCAATAAACCCACGAAACAACCCCTCCAGGGGATAAACATGGAGAAAATTCACAGCTTGCAAACAGGCAGGCTCCAACGTTGGCCTTTGACAAGGTGGTCACAGTAAATGTGCTGGTGTCTCTCTCTCAGGGAGCTCAGTGAGGGGCAGGACTGCTGGGAGTGGGCTGGCCAGGGGGCTGCAGGCTGGAGCTGTGCACTCAGGAGCCACGGAGAAGAGGGGAAGGGTCTTGGGAGCACCCTGTGAGGAGGATGAGCACGGGGACTCAGATTAACATCCCTTCCCGGAGGGGCACATGGGGCAGTGCTGGCTTTGGCGCTCCTGTGGGGAACGGAAAGGAGGAGCAGTGTCCAGGCAGGGATGCCCCAGGAAAGCTGGGAGCATGCCTGGGGCAAAACTCAGCGGGAAATGCATGAAGCTGCTCTCAGCATGGTTCAGCAACATCCCAGGCAGAAAGGCAGAGGCATCTTAGCTTATAGAGACATTTACTGGGCTGCAAACCTCCAGCAGCCAACAGCTGGAGTCAGAAACTCATGACACTGCCCTGTGATGTGCAAGATGTTAAGAAATTAATTTAAAATGCTTTCTTTCTCTCTTTTTTCTCCCTAAATATATATATTTATTTTTGCTTAGCCTGAAGGCTTTAGATTTTCAAGTTTTTCTCCATAACCATGAACTAGGAATTTGCTTGGAAGAAATCCAAATTGTTCTCTTATTCACAAGATTTGAAGACCTGGAGCTTTGGGGAAAAAACATCTCTGTCATGACAGCACTCATGGTAGAGTCCCAGGAGCCACCACACCAGAAGCACAGCTGAGCAGCACCACAGCACGGACTCCCAGAGCCATGCAGAAAAATCCACCACCCTGCAGCAGAGCAAGCACTGGATACCAGCTATCCCCAAAACAAGCCCAGTGAAGGAGTTTGTTGCAGTTTTTGTTCCATCACAAATGAGCCTTTGACCCATCTGAATTAATTTCCCACCCATGGAATGGATCAGACCATGGGACTGCATCCTGACTGTCATGCAGTGTCTCTCCTTTCTACCAAGGACATGGAAGCTGAAACAGATCTATTGGGCCAGACTTCACAAGGCAGCATTTTGGGTGGAAAACTGGAGGATTTCAGACAAAGCCAAGTCTTTTCAGAGTGGTATCCAAGACCTCCATGACGTGATGGAGCACAGAATTACTTCCTTCTGGGTCTATGATTTTCTCCCAACACAATTGCAGACTGTTACATGTGTTAAAAGAGAGACATCCTCAGTCAAGGCTCACCAATATCGCTCCACTGAACTGTGAGATGCTCAGATTTATTTCAGCCAAGTCCTGGCCCAATATATATGTTCTATTTCTTTTTTTTCTTCTCCTCTTTCCTCTGATGCTGTTCACTACCCAGAGCATCCGTCAAGAAATGAAGCACTTATTAGTGTAGGATAGCATCTGTTCTCTTGTGTTTTTGGGAAAGATCATGCTTGAAATGCAGCCAGAGGTTGAGTTAGAGGCAATACCTGACTGTTAAGAGTCCAAAGCTGGCTCCTATTTGTGTTTAAGAGTTGGACACTCACAGCTGGGCAAACTCCTGGTTAATCTTATTTATGCTGTTGTGAGATGCCTTAGTTCCAGTATATATTAGTACTTCCTATTCTGCCTATTTGCAGAGACTAGGAAGTTTTTCCGCCTCATTTAGCTAAAGTTCAGCAAACCTGAATTTAGAAATAGGGGGAGCTAGGTATGGATGCAGGAGAATTTTCACTGAAACCCATCTGTCTGCTTCAGGTACCTGAGTTTACATCATGAAGCTGCCAAGAAAAGTCACTAAGAACTGATGTAGGATCTTCCTGCCTTTGGAGAGGAGGTTTGGAAAGTCAGTAGGGGACAAGTCATTTAGTAAGAGGGCAAGAGGCTGCTACTTGGTGTAAAAGTGAGGATTGCCTTTGACTCTCCTAAGAAATCCAGATGTCTCCAAAATGAGGATCTGGCCCTGGTCACCCAGCTCCAAAACCCTGTCAGACCCTGGATGTAGAGGTTGGACCACAAACTCAGCTCTGCTGGTAAATCCAGAACATTTCTATCAAAATGTTGAGATTTACACGAGCATAGCAAGGATTGCACCAGGCCTCTACCAGTTAATGCTGTAGTAATTGGATGCAAATGTGCTGGGGTAGGTAAGATGTGGGGGTTCAGGAAGATAAAAGCACCTGTAATATGCTCTACAGTCAATCTGTGTTTTCTGAAAGAGAGACATCTGTATCTCTAAATTTAGAAACGATACTCTCTTTCCAGCAGGTAATAAACCAGCAAGCGCTGTACATATTTTTTTCTATTTTGAATTCCGTTAACTGACAATTTAACCTAAAATCTCTCGTATTTTCTACTTGTTCAACTGTAAATAGAGACTGACAGTTTATTTTCAAACATCCTGGTTAAAAAAAAAACAAAACAAAACAAAACCACCAAACAACAAACCCACACACCACCATCACAAACACAACCCACCAAGGTTTGAAATAAATACTTATGGGTCCATGACAGACTACAGAGGCGCAGTCAACGCTCCGCAGCAATCTCTCGGAGCTGTCACACTCCGTGATCGGTCTTTTACAAGCACAAACACTGTTGATTTCTTATCAAATGTAAAACCTCCGCAGCTCTTTCGTAAACGGTTACCGCGAGCATGAAATCGACATTGTGAATCACATGTGACACTGCCTTGTCTGCTTGTAATTGAGCCGCGTGGGGAAGGCGCCGGCGCCGCCACAGCCGCGCCTCACCCGCACCCTGCGAGGAGCAGGATGAGCCTGGGCTGCCTGGGTGCTGGGGTTTGCTCCTTTCTGTGGGGTACAGAAGGCTCTGTCCCACCCGTGGGGTGGTTTCAGGCTCTGTCCCAACCTCGTGGTGGTTTTGATGCCAGAATGATTTTTTTGCTTCTTCTTTCATACCCCTCTTCCATACTCTTTGATATCGTTTTATGTATTCTCAGTGCTTTTTGCCCACACACTTGTACCTCCCCAAGGCTGAGAACTCAGCTCAGCCCCATGGCACTGTTAAACCAGGAGAGCAAACATCCTGGGAGCCCCAGGCACCAAGGGCCTCTCCAGAACACATTTTGGAACCTCAGCCAGGCCCAGCCAGGGGGAAGGTTCCTCACAACGAGGGCTTCACTCCAGCCTCTCATTGGGGGATCCTTGATAAACATGGTAATTTTGCAAGGCCTATAATTGTGTGTATTTCAATGTGATGTGGTGTGCATGCATTTTCGGGACATTCCACCTGGACCAAGTGCTGTAGCCCAGGATCCTGAAATAAATACCGAGGTAAAAATCCCTTTTCCCCATAAACTGTGTTTTGGGTCCATCTGGACAACCCTGAAGTACTCTCCTCTTTGCACAAACATATTACCTTGCTCAGATTGGTACAGTTGGGGCCACCCATTAAAATAAAACACAGGAATACAACAGAATTATGAAACATTTACGTGGAAACATTTCCTGCATCGCTATCTATAAATAAAACTGTGTCCTATTAACCAGGAGGTGGAAGATGAGTAGAAATAGAGTGGTCTATCTATTTATATAATGATACAATCTATCTAAATAAAACTAATCTATTTTTCATGCCGTCTATTTCTCCAATCTAAAACATACTCGTTACCATGGAGCAATGATGTCACTAAAATGAATGACACCCATAAATGCAGACGAGCTGTAGTTATCCTGATGATCCAGGACTTCTCTCTTTGCTCATTTGCTTAATTTTACACATGTGAGGAGTAGCTTGGAGCTAAATAGTATCACACCAGCAGCAAGCCAAGCAATGTTCCCTCTGACTGCAGACTGAGGGCCCCGCTCCGTGATGTGTCACACTCTGTGTGATTTTGTGTGCACGTGGTGGTGCCTGTGCCCATCCACCGAGAGAAGTGCAAGCTGAGTGCCTTTCACAATTCCTTGCCAGCGTTTGCTCAGCCTGGGATAATTGCTGGTTTATTTATCAGTGCTCGGGAGCAGCACAGGGTTGGGTGCTGTGTGTGTTCTCCATTGCGAGAAGTTTAACTTAATGCAATGTTGCATTTAATTTATGGAATGTAGCCCGTTGCTATGGCATTGAGCACATAAAAAAACAATCAATAAATAAGTGGAATTGGTGTCAATGGGAATTTTGTACAAAGATGTGCAGTAGAGTATGACTCTTCATTTAGAAAGGCAAAGATACAATTTATTTCACCCTTTCTGGATGTAGTTTAACCTCCCCCTCGTTGGAGAGGTGCATTTCCTGACCAAGAGTTATGTCTGTTTTGATTTTACTCAAGAATAATAAAAAATGTTTTCCTTTTGGTGGATTTATAGAGACCTTTGGCATTCCAAGACAGGATTTTCATATTCAAGACTGGAACATACGGCCTAGAGCAGCCAAAGGAAATGAAGCTGTGTATCAGTGTGACACACGCATTTGTGGGAAGGTCCTTCGAAATGCAAATAGTGATTATTTGGTGAGCCAGGCAGGCTGAAGTAAATAGGAAATCTCCAGTACACAGCATTCACGTACAGGATTGAAGAAAATCTATCCAAAAACACCCAACTATTGTGTCCTGTTGGTGTGGCCTGTGTGGGGGGGTTGCCCACAAGGTCGCTTCTCCTCTGCAAGGTCTTCCTAAAATAGATGTTTATTCGGCCATGTTGCACTGGGTTTCATATAATCAAAAATTGGAGCATAAATCTAAATGTGAAAAGGAAAGGTCTCCAAAAAATTTTACATCCTGTTGGTTTGGGGTTTTTTTTCCAATATCATCAATCAGACACTTTAATCACAGGCTCAGGTTAAAAGGGGAGTTCTGTAAATAGCAGTGGGAAGTGGACATACAGCTGTGGCCATCTGAACTGCCAAAGTGCTGCTGTATTTGGGTCTGGAGGGAGACAATCCCACAGGAAGAGTGCAGAAATAGGGAAGCAATATCTTACACATAGATCCTTTAAATGGAGGCAGCACTACAGAAATCCCCATCATTATCCAAGTTCATCACTTCTTGTTTTCTGAGTGGCAGCCTCACCAGTTTTAATGAATTATCCAAGGGGGACAAACCTTTGCACATCTCTTCCCTTTGCCACAGAGCTGCAGGAGAATTTGGGCATGTGATTCCCAGGTTGTGAACATGGAACGTCCCTGATGAGAGCAGGAGGATGAGCTGGTGGAAGCAGCACAAACCCAAGGTACTGAGCTGTGTCATGCCATCAAAATAATCTGTACACTTGGCAGCCAACCCCTGGCACCTGGAGGCCAACAAGATTTGCCACTGAGCTCCATATTTACATTTTCCTACAGTCTTTACGGCTGCCATCCTTTTGGTTCTTCATCCTCCCCTTCCTCCCTCTGTGGAGGCTGAAGCTGTGACAGGTGCATTTGTTGGCTTGATTCAGAGTCCACTGGTGCCAGCAGAAAACCTTTCCTAGACTCCAGCAGATTTTGGGATGGACTCCTGACACCTGGCCCAGGCGTGGTCCTAGGGACAGCCTCATTGTGCTGACCTACATCCAGTCCTGTGCATTTCCTATTTGGGAAAGCCCTGGGAGCTCCCAGGGATGACTGATTTCAGAAGACTGGCTTGTTGAAAGCTGCTGAGCTGAGGATGGAAGCGGGCATTTCCCCATCCTCAGAGGGTCTCTTGCCTGCTCCCCATGCCCAGACAACACTCTAGGGACAAGAGATGGAGGTGGCAGCCTAGGATCACCCACCCTGTGGGAGAGTAGAGCTCACCAGAGACCAGCAAACCCCTGGCCAGCCCTGTCTCTCCCTGAATGAGAGGGGAGGGGAAAAAAAAAAATCAAAACTTTAAGGTATATGAACTGTGAAATTAAATCGAAATACTCAAATAAAGAATCACATAACAACATAAGCAAAGATGTTTACCAGGGCTTGAAGTTAAATACAGATTTTTTCATAAACCCTTACACCAAATGCAATAAAGTTCTCTGGAATGTTAAATATAATTTACAAGGGAAAAAAAATGTGCCCTGCTGCCACAAACATCTTGTGCGGTGTCCCTTTCCAGGGATCAGTCCAGGCAGCAGAAGGAAACCTGCCCTTGCTGAGGATTTCCCTATCCAAAGTGATCATGAGCACACTCGGTGAGCGAGCAGCCCTTTCTCCATCCGTGGTGCAGCCAAAAAACAGGAGCCAAGTAATCTGCACTGCAGCTCCTGCGAGGGGGCTGCCCGGGGTGGGAGCATCGGCTCGGGGTCCCAGCTGCCCCAGCACGGGGTCCCAGGCAGGCAGGAGCACAGCCCAGCGCCTTTCATCGCCCATCTGCACCTCGCAGTGCCTGCGCCGGGGCTGGAGAGCTCGGTCCAGGGAAAATCATGGTCTCACATGACACTTATTCCTTGACTATTGCCCTTCTCGCTCCCCTGGCGTAGCTGACATTAACACCCCGAACTGACAGCACAAAGGCAGCATCTGGATAACATCGCCTGTGGCTCTGGAGTCACGGCTGGTGGACTTGTGGTGTATCCAGATATATTCATTAAAGCACTAATCAAGCAGAAGCTCATTTGTGGAATTGTCTTTGAATTTAAAAGGGAAAAAAAAAAAAAAGAAAAAAAAAAAGATGGTTGGACTACAAAGCCACTGCAGTCCAGAAGTGCTCTTTCCATGAAAAGCATTCGCCAGGCCAGTTAATGCCAGCTCCTCTCCTGGGTGCCTGGATGGGTTTGCCAGGTCCTGTTGAAATGGCAGGAAGTGACAAACCAGGCATGGTGGTGACAACTGGGCGTGAAGAGTTTTGGGATGGACTTCCACATGTCCCATGCACAGGGGCAGGTCTGTGTCTGCATGGGGAGATTCTCTCCTGCAGGTGTGTTGGCATGTGGCAGCTATTACAGGAAGGAATATAAATATGCATTATATTTAAAATAAAAAACTACACACAGAGACTATTTCATTGTCAACCCCCTCTCTTGTGAGGGGTCGAAAGGCTTTATCTCTTCCTTCTTACCATCAAAACTCTGAGGCTGTGAACTGCTCCCAAAACTGAATGTCCCTCTGCAAGTGTAATCTTGCGAGGAGTTTTAAAATTCCTAAATGATCTGTTGCATGTCCCCAGTGTGCACAGCAGCTTTAGGAACAGCTCCCAGTTTCTGAGAGCAGACCCAGGACATACCAGTTTCTGTTCTCCTCAGGATACAGGCAACAAATAGGGAGGGATAATACTTACATGGGGTCCAAAACCTAAACCTGATATGTTTTGCCCTGGATTGGTGGCGGATTTTGGTTTTTGGATTTGGACCAAGGATAGGCCCTCCTCCATGAGAAGGGAAGTAGGGGTGAATTGCTGGAGAAGAACTTTAAACCTCAAGGGAACTTTCTCCTCTACAGACAGGTCACTGGGTCTTGTTCCTACTGCAGTTGGGGAAAAAACTCCATCTTGGCTTCAGGAGAGTCTCAGGAGCTGAGTGTGTAGCAGAGGTATCCTGGCAGCTGGATATGATCAGGGGTGGGGTCAAGGACTTGGGGGCAACCAGACTCCACCATGAAAAACCCCAAAAGTCAACCCCCAAATCTCTCAAACCTTAGAGGAGAGAAAGTGCCCTCAAGACTAGCTCCCCTCTAGCAACTCGTTTGGACAAGGAGATATATATATGTGCTAAAACTAAACTAATTTTCAGCCTCTTGGAGGAAATAAAATGACTGTTGCTATCATGGTGTAGCGTGAAAGCCTGGGTCACGGGGGGACGGGAGACAATCCTTTGTTCCAGTAGTCCCAGGTGCATCATGTACTGGGCAGAACTTTAGCTTACAATTTGGGATTAAAGTAAATCCTAGTATTTTTCTGCATGCCTGCCCGCTCCCTGGCTCCCAGAGACTGCTGGGTAACTGCCTATTATCCCGTGGTTCCACTTCAGTGCCCTCCCCAATAAAACTTTTCATATCCTTATAAACGAACTAGATTGCCGTGTTATAAACATTTACACTGTGCTAACAGATCATCTCCGCACATCAGAATTGGCTAAATTCCCTTTTCCAGATGAATATATTGAAGGAGATTAGAGATATGATAGCTTTTCAGATTGCTGAACCCAGAGAAATTAGTTTAGTGAGCATTTACAGAGGCTAAATTGGAACCATTAAATAGTGGATTAAATTGATGGTACTTTCATTGTCTGTCCTTCGGTACTGCTGTAAAATCAATTAGCCGTCACTATTCCATTCTCCATATAGTGAGATTGTCAGCCTGGCTAGGAACTGCAGAGCCTCACAGCAGTAGCAAGCAGTGTGAAAATACACCTATTAGGTGATGTGGCATGAAATAACATCATAGGGCAGAATGTCCCAGTGAGATTTATCCCAGCCTTATCTCTACTTTAACAGAGAGGGGACAGACAATAGACTCTGGTGACACTCTTATCCTCCGAACATGTGCACCAGGATGCTCTCTGGACTGACAATTATTGCATTGCCTCTCCACTGTCCTGAATTTTGCATCGGAAATCCCTGCTTTTCCCCCTCTTAAACTGGCAGAGTCCCACATTAAGGGTGGAGGATTTGAGCAGAGCAGGTTTGCATCTGATTTGGGGGGAAAAAAAAGAAAATATGTCAACTTTCTCCCTCTTGATTTTGTTGCAGCAGGTCTAAGTCCTGTTAGCTGGCTGATTTATAAGTACAGCTCCAGCCTGTTTTGGGGGACAGCAGAGTTTTGCCACAGCCAAGGAAACTGAGGCACAGGCACCACTGTCCATCACCTCCTGGAGATGTCTGAGTTTTGCTGATGAGGACCATGCCAAGTACTTGCCAGCCTTTTTCAGCCCCAGTAGCTTGTTTCTCCCTTTCTTATGTGGGAGAAAATCCAGAAAAGGGTGAACAACCTGCTCCCAGGTCATGGGGTGAGTTGGAGGTCTCTTCACCCTTGAGGATGAGGTCTCTTCCTCCTCAGCCCACCGACCTCCCACCACCACTCTGCCAGGAAGGGAGACAAACTCTGTACCCTGACTGCATCCACTGCGTGCAGCTACCTCCTAATGGGGAAAATGGAAATATCTCCTGTATTTGTGCTATTAAATTCTTATCTTAAAGGGTGAAATTTAAAAGTAATGAAAAAAACAAGTCCCCTAAATTCAAGCTTTAACCTTTTGACCTTTTTCCTGCTGTTTTTTCCTCCCTGGAGAGGTCTCAGCCTTGGTTTGAAAAGCCATCATCCCTCTTGTCCGCTGTGGGGTGAACTGGAGGAGATTTTCCATCCCCAGAGAGCTTTCCTTTCAATATTTAAGTTTTCTATTGAACATAGAAATGGAAAAAATCCCTTACATTTCCAATAAAACTGCATCCAGTTCCAATTTCTTGCACTGATGCGACAAAGTTTTTAAATCTCTTGTCAACGTCTTAGTTATGCTTCACGAAGGAACTATCTAGAGCTGCTGGACTTTGTATTAAATGATTGCTAGGCTGGTAATGTGGACACTCTGTCTTCTGTTCTCAATAATTCTCCTCTTTGCAGGGGTGAGATGGGATCCCAAATGCTCCTCACTTACTTTAGTGTCCTAAACTTGGAGGATGTTCAAATTTCCCTTCCTCCTGAGCAGGATGTGAGGTGGTGATTTTAGTGCTGTTGTATTTTATGCAGTGCTCCTCTGCCTGACCCAAGCCTTCCTCTCTCCAGGCTGCAATGGATGCAGAGCAGCATCCCCACTAGCTGTGAGTGCTTGTTACCCAAATCTCCATCCCCTGCATCAGGAAAGGTGTCCTCTCTGTGGAGACCATGCAGCAGGTATGGGCTGAAGCTCCCACATGTTCTCAGCTCATGGAAGTGGAGGGAAATAGGGAGGGTGAGAGGTGATGTCAGCCCAGCACTTTAGCCCTGGATTTGGCCATGTTTACAGAGACATCCTCCACTACTCCCCTAATCAGATCTCGCTCTCCTCCATCCCAGGCAGCAATCAGTGCTTCGTTATCACTGGAATCTCATTGCTAATTGAGGTCTGAGAGCCTTTATTTCCTGGACATTTCATGCATGGTGAGGGCACCACCTTCTGCAAATAAATCATGTCATCATCTGTTTGGCATCGCTCTTCATTGCAGGGGGCTGGGGATCACAAGCCAAACACTTGGTTTCTCAAAACCATTCTTAGAGCTTCCTCCCCTCCACCCTCCACCACTGCCTTGGGGTTTCTGGCACCTCTCTATAGACAGAGTCAGGCTATGAGTAGCTGCAACATGGAACAAAAATTTCTCTACCTAAATCCATTTATAGCCAGCATAGGTTTTTTTAATGCCCAGCATCTTCTGCTGTTCCTCCTCTTCTTGTAATTCCTACAACTCTCTTTCCGTAGAAAGCATCTTGCCTCTTCTAAAATATTGCATCTCTGTCTTTTCAGGGATCTCTGTCTGTGACTACTGTGGGGTCAGATTGAGTGAGCCTAGGTCAGATTCAGGATGGTGCAACACATGCTGGTGCAAATCACAAGTTTCCATTTTCTCGTAGTCCAGACTTCTCTCCCAAGGAGGGAAATACTGATGTGACCTTGAGAAAGTCACACTGCCCAGCTGAGCCTCAGTGTCCTGTCTATTGGGACTCTTATCAGGTACATCACAGACAGCTCTCTCCTTCATGGAAACAATTTTTTCTCCTCTTCTCCTGAAGTTAAACCTTTGTTTTTTTATTGCATGGACATATTTTAAGACCCCCTGTCTTAGTTCCTGTTATTTCTTATCTAACTTAAAATTTCCACCCCATGGCTTTGTCACTCCCCAGTGTGCATCACTATCCTGCTTCAACCTTGCCTGTCATGTTCACCTTAACAGGCAAAGCAGACACAGCAGAGTGACAATTTTACCCTGAAAAAGTAGAGATTGGCCAACTGCTTTCTTAAAATTGCTCAGCCTGGTGACCTGGTACTTCTTAGTGGCTTGCCCTGGGTCCCGTAGCTGGTTAGAGCAAGCCACACTTTCCAAATTCACCTCTTGCTGCTGATGGAGGATGCTGTTCCCAAATCAACAGGGAACTTCGGCAGTCAGCCTGCAAGATAGATCTAACTGCTTCTGCCATTGCCCCATTTATCTTCATTTCCATTTTTGCATTGATGGGTATCATACACCACAAAGAGCCAGCCCAGCCGTGAAATGACACTGGACTGGCAACCTCATAATTATCCAGGCTCACGTATCAATTCTCTTCAATCCCTTCGTGACACTCCATTGCTTCCTCATAACTTCCTCATCTGACAGATCAGCACTGTGCACCCGAAGCGCCTGAAAGCCCCTGGGTAATGGCCTCAGGGACAAAGTTAGCCCTGGCAGAAGCGGGCAAAGATGCTTGTTGGCTTCAGTGAGACTTTTGCTCACTTTGTGCCAAGCCTGAACACTGTCCAACGTCTCTTCCATGCACACAAAGACCTCATGTCCTTTATCTGCCGGAAGGCTCTGCTCCCCGGGTTTGAGGTGCAGCACTGCCAGTCCCAGAGATAGTTTGCCCTGACTCTTTCTTTTTCCTCTCCTTGAGAGGAACTTAAAACTCTCTTTGCATTCCAGAGCAATTGTACCAGAGGTTTGGACACAACATGAAGATGTCAAGAAGAGGGAGGGTGGGAGGCAGTTGTTATAAATTTATGCCCCCACACAGCCAGGCTGTTTCTGCCAGAACACCTTCCCTGCTTTGAGGCACGGCAATTGCAGCATGAGCTGCAACGGTGGGAGCACCGATGTGAGCTCTGCAAGAGCACTTGGGCACTTACCCCTTTCCACTCAAACTGCAAACCCCAGAGCAAAAACCCCCTTGGAGCTGCTCCCCGTTCCTCAGCACACAGGAAAACACCACCCACGGACAGGCAGCTTCCATGAGCCAGAGGAGAAGCAATGCTGGGCAGAGAGCTGACAGCACACCCTTGGAGGATGGGGGCTTTTACTCCCTGCCACTCCAGGGACGGGTGGGTGAGGAATCCTCCCGCTGCTGGCAGAGCTGTGCGGACAAGCTGGGCGGTGGCCCTTGTGCTGCTGAGCCCCTGCTGCTCGAGGCAACTGCCTTCCCTTCCCGCTCCTGGGCCCCTTCTGCCCATCACAGAGGCACAGCGTGGGTCCCAGCCAGGGCACCGCCAGGCCCTGCCACCCGCGAGGGACGGGGGCTGCGGCAAAGCCGCGCTCAGACCAGCGCGAGGCTGCTCAAGTCGGGGGAAAGCCTCACCACTGGTTTTTAATTTGCTTTGGATCGTGGCCATTATCATTAGAATAATCTCAAGCAGGTGATAGGCAGGAGTAAATTAATTCTGAATAAAAGCATTTGGGGGTGGGTGCCAAGGAAGGGACGGGGGTGGGCATCGGGCACTGCTTTCATGGGTTGGTCAGAGAGGACATTTGGTGACAAAGTGGACTTTGAACTTGCTTTGGAAGGACTGTATTTCCCCTCTGATGTTACCTTTTTTTCTGCTAGAGACTCCCAGATCTGAAATGCACAAGCCAGTGTTTAACAGCGAATGCAGAGAGTGGTGGGAGCAGGGTTATTTATGCAATATTATTTTTAATTCACCTTGTCCACTGAAATCATGTGCATGAAAACAATTGAAAATAAATTATCTCCCATCTCCAGAAAGAGCCTTTCACTGTTGTTCCTGGAGCCACCCGGACACATGAACAATTAATCCTCGACTCCAGACCCAAGTGACTCAACCAATAAAACAGCTGTCAGCTGCCGGTCCTGGGGAGGTGCTGCCTAATATCCCAGGAGAGGATAATTATTCTTATCTGATTTGGCTCTGGAATGAAATCATAAAAAGCCTCGTCCCATTCTGTAAATTCAGTTCTTCTTAGCAGGTTAAGCAGAGCCCAAATGACTAACATTTCTGTCAGCACTGACTCTGGCTAAGGGCTAATATACCATGAAGAATAACCCAATAATAAATCTTATTATAGGGAAGGAAGGAAAAAAAAGCAAGAGCATGGAAGAGTGTGGAACCTCAGAGACAACCTAAAAGGGTGTGAGGCACTTTCAGTGGCTGACAGAAGGGTTTCAGATTGTAATTCAGAGGGAAATTTCAGAGCAATTTTATTAAAATTTAGTCAACAATATTTAGTCAAATCAGACTGTTTCGTGTGGAACTGTTTCTGGAGCCAGAACTTATTTTCTTGCTCTCTGGGTGTTTTTCTTTGTTACAAGTGATACCTCTTGGTGTGCAAGGAGTAGTTATTGCAAAAATCTCACCACAGGGAGAGACACTTCTTTGAAAGCATGACAGTGTTTTAGGAACACCAAAGCCCCAACAAGCCTTCAATGCTCCCTGGGAGGGAAAATCCCCTTGAGCCTGGAGGTGGATAAAACTGATGCCGCATCCACATCTCCCTGCTTTTGAGGCAGCAGGTAGACCCAGGCCCCTTGAGTTTTCCTCTGTCTGGGGTGTCTCTAGCACTCTCCATGGAAGTTTGTCAGCCCCATTCCCGAGCCCCCTGCGCTGCAGGGACAGCCCAGTGCAAGCCCAGGTCACCCACTCTGGTGTAGAAACTGGAGGTAGAGGCTGAGCTTAAAGTTTCAGAACCAAACCTTTATGTCTCTTCCTTGGATGAACACCGGCTGAGCTGCTGAAATTGATGTCTGGGAAGGACCTGCTCTTTGGAAACGGTGCTCTCTCCCTCATCATGGAAAGATTTACTGCCTGGGTGGAAAGTGCTTTGCTGGGGGGATGGGGCACGGTGTTGAGTTTAAAGTTCAGGATGACCTTTGTTGTTGCCTTTCATACCACTGATCAAGAGGCTCCTGGAAATAATGACCGTGCAACTCTATCTGCTGTCCCTGGGTCTCTGCTTGCAGTGGTTCCCCCCAGCAGGCAGTTTCCCAGAAGGGCAGGATGGATGCTGACTGAAGTGCTGTGTGCTGGGATGGCAGCAGGGTGTGGGGACAGAGCTCGAGGGCCACAGGGGGGGCCCCGAGTTCAGGAAACCACCAAGGGGTCTGGCAAGGAGGAGCTCTGCAGAAGATTGATGTCAGAGTGCTGGTGCCACCAAAGGGTTTCTCCCACGCCTGGGAAGGGCGTTAAGGGAGAGCAGGGACTCGGTGGCCAGGACAGGCTGGAGGAGTCTCAGACCTCAGCAAGGAAACTCTGGTCACTGCCATGTGGATCATGGGCCCTTCTGTCTTTTGGTTTGCTGCTCTTCCCTGAGGAAACATCAGTGGCAGGCGCTGGGGTGACCACAGGGATGGGGAGGAAGAACTGAGAAGGGAGTGGGAAGGAGATGTCACCCAGTGCTGGAGGGACTTGGGACCCATCTCGGCTTCCCAGGGCTGCCTGGAGCTGCCACTCCATGACATTGCCATTGCAAGGCAGGAGATTGTCCCAGGCCTTGCTGGAGTGGCAGCCAGATACGACCTCCAGGAGAGGCAAAGCCAGGGCTGTTGGTACTGGTGGGTCAGTGATGCTGTTTCTGGGCTGCAGAGAAGTGAGGAGAGCACTGGATTGCAACCACACTGGGGAGCATGGTGTGTGCCCAAGGCAAGAGGGGGTGCTGATAAACAGTAGGTATTTATAGCAAGAGGGACAGAGAGCACAGATGTCACCCAGATGTGAGATCATCTCCCATCCCTGCTGGGCAGAGACATCAGCTTTTATAGCTCTTTCCTCTTTGGAGTGGCCTATGGCCATTGCCCGGGGAGCAAGGGAGCAGGGAAAGGCAATATAAATACTGCACATCTCTGCTGGCATCCAGAGCCGAGTAGGGCAAACCAAGCCTCTAAAAAGGTGGACAAATATTTGCTGAGAAAGGTCCTTCCAAGCCCTGATAGGGTTCAGGCTGATGGTTGAATTGTAGATATAATCTGGAGACACGAGGACTGGAATCTGGATTATTTAGAAGAGAGATTTATCTGTTTGTTGAAGAAATTTTAGCACTACTAGAAAGTGCTGTAATCTCTCAGAAATTGAGACAAATCCAGGATGAAAACATAGTATATTAATTTCTATAAATCTATAAATTTACTACAATCTGGATACAATAAGATAATACTGCACTAATGAAGATTTATAAATTTCATTTTCATCCTTAGAAACCTTTTGAAATTCTGTTCATGGAATAACTTTGATTTATGCCTCATTGTCCTTTCTAGTGATCACATCTCCATCTGGTGGGAGTGAAGGACTGGCAAGATTGACCTGCACAGACCAGCTTAAAGACCTGTGGGAACAAGAGTTTCACTCAGAGGTGAGCTTTATTGTTTACTATATGAAGATCTAAAGAGAGAGAGACAACTGGTGATACCACCCTGGGACAATAAATTAAACCACCACTGAGACTGAAAAAAAAAAAAACCAACAAAAAAAGAAGAGTGAACAGTGTCCATATCAGGGATCTGGTCTCCATCAGAGGGAAGCAGAGAGTGGTCCAATAGTGCTGGTAAAATCAAATATCTCTTGGAAACAGAAGTGCCTGTGACTGGGAAGCCGAACTGCTCCGGAATGGACCCAGGCAACACTGATGTGCTCTGGTGTGATGGAGGGAGAGGGTGGGGAAGGCTCAGCGAGCCCTGCCAGGATGGGGATGGCCTGTCTGGACGTGCAGTTTGAGACAAAGAAACGAGGCCAGAGAAAGTGATGGATCGAGAGCAGCCACATGGGGAGCAGAAGTGCAAAAATTGCCTCCACTGTGAGTTTCAGCACAAGGCAAATAACTTTTTCAGCTGAATACATAACTTGATGAGCATGCATAACTGGTGCTTGGAAGAGTATTCCAACTTCTCCTCTCTGCAAAGGCAGACATTTGCATGAACACTGATTAAATTTACCTGTAAGAGATCTTGGTCCTGTGTAGCTTTGAAAGCATTCAGACCTGATTGCCTTATTAAGTCCAATGTTCATTTTTAAGCCACTATCTGTAGAAGACATCGTGCTCCAAATTGTACCTGGCTTAGCTTTTATCTCAGATGCCTGCTTACCATAAAAGCCTGGAAAGGCAGCGCAGTAACTTCCTCCAATAAAATTATTAAAATCTGAGATTTTTCTGTCCAAGGGAAGCAATCAGTCAGTGATACTGAAAGATCCATCACCAAAAGTATAAGGCAAGGAATGAATAGATTCTAAATCAGCCAAACATTTTAAACATCCCTTTTGTAATTGACAATTTTGTAATATTTATTCACAACAGATCTGATTGCCGGATTCCCACTGGCTCCCCTCAGGAGGGTTTGCGTGAAATCAGTTTGAAATGGTGTGTCAATTTTTTTCTGAAGTCACCATCTGGCTGATAGACTTGAGTCTGTTCTAATACACTGACCCAGTGAATCGCTGCTAAACAATTCCCAGGGGTCTCCACTCCTCTCGCAGGCAATCCGGGAGAGCTGCCGGGAGAGAGCGGGCGAGACAGGCATATTTTAATGTGTTATGTTGAAGGATTGTAAAAGAATTTGATTTATGTAAAGAAACAGAGATCTTGGGATGGGTCTCATCCACTCTTGCGCCCTCGTGCTGGTTTCAGATGTTCATGACCAGTATTAATGACATGAAACTACCTGAAATTGTGCTGAGGGAGGGGAAAAAACCCCAACAAATAAAACCCCACAAAGAGCCCTCCTCCCTGATCAGCAGCAAGGAACCCAAATGTAGGATAGCAGCAACCCCCACCGCTCAGCTGGCAAAAATAAATACTGGATGAAACACAGGGCACATCTATCTCAAATACATGACAGTGTATACACGACACTGGGGTCCTGCAAAATCACCTCCATTCCACATCACCCAAAATCCCTAGGATGAAATATGTTCAAACTGCCCACGCTTAGAACGGGATTGGTTTAACTTGGGGTGTGAAACGAGGCCTGGGCACACGTGTCCTGTGTGCTTTCCTACACGCCAGCCATGGTTCACGTGGCACACGTTGGTAATTAGATGCTTCCCCTCGTCATCCCTCAGCACAGCACTGCTGCCACCCTCGTGAATGATATTTTCTGCTGTGCAAGAGACTCTTTGTCGCTGTGCTGCCCAGCCCCGGAGCACGTGCAGGTGCTGCTGTCACAGATGCACCCACACACGTGTGTATGTGCACATATCCCCGCATACACATGAGCCTGGCACAATTCTAGGATGACTAATTTTTTTTGACAGGCGAGTAAATCATCGTTACAGCATTTGTTTTTTTCCATTACCATCAATCATTATTGTACGTGTGATCAAGCAGAATTTGTCTTCGGCTGCTTAAAATGTTCCTGACGGTTTTTCAAGGCTGAATATCTTCTCTAGATAAAGAACTCTTACTGTAATAATGTGTATGCTAAAGAGCTGATCCAAACCCCACTGAAATCACATGAAATCTATTGGCTTAAGGAACATTGATTTAAGCCCTAAAGGATCATTTGTTTCTCTATAGAACCCAAGTAAGAGAATGAGCATGGAGGATGTTTTGTAGGGTTTGATTAATTCCCTCTTCAACCAATGGAGTAAGACTACTGATCAAGACAGGAGAAGAAGTGGATGTCTAAAGCCTTGAAAATGTACAGAATATCACAAGCTGATGAAACATGCAGGAAAGTTCTCTCTAAATCAAGTCAATTTTTAAATTAATTTCCTTCAGCTATGCTGAGGTCCATTCTGCAGGCACATCCACTGAGAACTCAGAGAATAGAAATGTTTGGGAAGATGTGCAAGAACAGCAGGAACAAAAGAGACCAGGAAGAAAACAGAAGTGGTCATCCAGACCCACAGACTAAGGTACAGGGAACAGGGAAACAAGTGCAGACTGCATCACAACACCTCCAGGATACCTTGCCTTACCCGCACATTTGAAGGCCCTTGCTTGGGGTCATCCTGGGATGCTCTCAGACCTGTCTCAACACCCAGCATCCATCAGGGGCTTCTATCATCAGAGGACATAAAACTACCCCCAAAACACATCCCACCTTTAAAACAGTGCAGGGAATCAAAGCTTGGATGGCAAGCGCTCTCTGTAAGCATCATAATTAACAGTAAGAGTAATTAAACTTTTAACACCGGCTAGGCTCAACATCTAAGATCTGGGGAATCTAACGTAGCAGTTTTCTAAAGGACAGGAAAATAAAGTAGTAATAAAATAAAATGAAATGAACGTTGCAGGCACCCTGAGGCATGCTCGTCCTCTGCACATTCCAGTGAGGAGTGTGTCCTGTTTCTTTGGCTGCAGGAAGCCCTCAGTGCTCCCTGCCTGCTGGGTAATTATTTTGTTTCCATGGGGCTCTGCAGGTTTGGTCATTGTGTGGATCACAGACCACGCTCAGCCTGGATGGCAGGAAGACAAGCTCTGAAGCAGCTGCAGGAAAAAAAGTGTCTGCATCCCCGTTTCTCTCCCTATTTCTGGGCTTGCAAACCAGAGAGAAACAGATGGGAGGGAAATAAAATTGACAGATGAACATTCAAAGTTTATCCTCCTTTTTAGTGGGTCGTAGTGGAGACCATTGTGGCAATGCTGTGCAAGATGTTAGTGGGGCTTTTTTTTTCCTTCTTCTTCCAAACAAGTTTGGTTGTTCATTGCTTATAAAAAAATGATGAGAAACAGAAGTAAAGGTGTCCTGTGAGGCTTGGGCAGGTTTGGGGGTGATTGGCTTTTTCCAAGCCTTTGAGACTGGGATGGAGGAGCCCTGTGCAGGGTCTTGGGTGCTGCTGGACAGGAGCAGGTGAGGTGCACTGACTGGTGTTGGTAATTCTCAGTGCAAGCCCACACAGGTGAGGGACATGTGCCTGTCTAGTCTTTGTCACATTCAAGTCACTTTGCCTTTTGTTTTGCCAGTTTTTCCCAGGTTGGATCTAAAGATAAAAGCATTTTTCTCAGGAATAGGCTTTTTGTCCTTGAAGGATTCTGCTTTTGTCTCCTTATGTCTCTTAATTGTATAACCCTAAGGTATGCCTCAGATTTACATAGCCTAAATCCGGCCTTATTTGACTATATTGTCATTATTCCAATTAATTTTGCATCAACTAATTGTGTAACATGGCTATTTGCATGTCAACCCAGGGTCCTCACGCTGCTTTTTGCAGTGTAATTGCTCTGGCTAAGTGAATACCATGAATATTCCTGAGCTTTCAGTCATGAATCAAGGCTCATTGAAAGGAATATTAGCAACCTGGGAAATACAAAAAATAGAAAAAGAGATGCAAAATATTAATGAGATTTTTTTAAATTAAAAGGAAGCCTAAAATGCAACAACAGGATTGGTATGAAAGCCAAGGAAGATCTGGCCAAGCTTACAAAGCCAAGTGCTTTGGAGATTGGGAAGGTTGGGAGATGCTTACAGACAAATGAAGGGGTAATGGTTGGGCTTTCTTTTCTTGGTGCCCATGTTGGGGGTGTTTGGGTGATGCTGCTGAGCAAACAGCAATAGGATTCTAACCATGCACAGGAGCAGGGATGTCAGTGGGAAGGTCTTTTTAGAG
Source organism: Erpornis zantholeuca (assembly GCA_013400515.1). Classification (NCBI taxonomy): domain Eukaryota; kingdom Metazoa; phylum Chordata; class Aves; order Passeriformes; family Timaliidae; genus Erpornis; species Erpornis zantholeuca. Next base: position 524,297 of record VZTN01012959.1, read on the forward strand.
TTGGACAGCTTGAGGAAGTAAAGTAGAAGGTTATTTGGGACAAGCCCACATAAGCAGAGAAACAGTTGGCACTTGTGGATGTGGGAAGGAGAGGTGCTGCTGCAGGGGAAGAAGCTGGAGTGGGGGAGTGGACTCTGCCACTGTGGGGAACGTGGTGGGGTTTGTTCACCATGGCACAGCAGGCTGGAACCTGTGCAGGGACATCCTGGTGAGCAATTTCCTCCTGGGCTGGAGAAATTGCTCTCTGAACTCTCCACTCACTGCCCTGGTTGGAGGAGACACCCAGAGGTGAGAGATTCCCAACAAAGCTCTCCAGGCTGTGAGAGTAGTGAGACAAATCCAGGCCTGTGATTGCTCTCTTTAAAACCTTCTTAGGAATATTCTGGGAGGAATGAGAGAGATGAACCATGAGCTCTTTCCAGCCACTCACATGTGTCCCTGGAACAGCAGTGGCACCTGGCAATGAATGGTCCCTTCCCTTTGGGGAAGGTTGGATTTTTATTGTCAACGCTGCTTGCCCTGGTGATGTATATAAAGTTGCTGTGGGAGAAACCAACTGAAGGCTGCAATGATGAAAAAGACCATTAATATCCTTGATGAACTATCTCTAACATAGTCAATGAGTAGTGACAGACCTGGTGCTGTAACTCAGCTTCTCTCTGATCCCAGACCAGCAATGGGTCCATGGCACTCTGCTGTCCCACAGTGCATAGCTCACGTGTCTCAGGGAAAAAATCATGTTCAGGAGAGCATCGAGGATGCTAATCAAGGATTACCAAGGATAATCAGAATCCTCAAGGATGTAATCAGGATCCTTTTGCCCATTCACTGGGCAAGAAAAAGGCTGGCAAAGTGTGGAGCCCAGAGTGATGGAACATTTTTGGCAATGTTTTAACCCTTTTCCCATGCTGGCAGGGGGGCTTGTGAGTGCCTGTGGGTCCCACACTAGGCTTGTTTAACCTGGAATCCTCAGGGAATCAGGGCTCTCCCCACTCAGCTGTTTCCCATCCCTCATGCAGTGGATGGGCTGCAGCTCCAGTTTCTGCAGCTCTCTCTGCCGCCAAGGATAAAGTGAAAGCAAAGCTGGCCCTGGGCTGCTGTTTGCAAATAGAGATGAAGACAAACAGATGAGTTCAGGCTGCTGGAAGGAAAACAACCCTGTCAGCTCTTCTGCTTAATGGTGGGAACCTGGAAGTGTAAACAAAACCCTGGGCAGGTCCTCCTAATTCCCACCAGCCCTTTGAGTCCACTGGTGTTTTTCAATCTTTACCTCCTAGAACCAATCAATTTTTTGCCAGCCTGTAACTTTTTACTGATGTTGTGGCTGTTTCAGTTAAAGACAACCAGGTGCTGCATCCTTCCCCCCCGGTGCTGGGACCTCTCCTGTGCCTGTTCTCTCAGACCCAGAGGGATCCCTGGGTACTTTTCCACACCCGGGTCTGCAAAAGTCCTGACATTGTAGGTGCACGGCCAAGGAAGATGCACATTGAGTGTTTTACCACCCTCCTGTTTCATCACTGAGTTCCCAACACCTCTCACCCTCCACCATGAGATCATCCACTCTTTTTTAAGCTCAGAGAAAGGCAACATTACTCTAGAACCTTGTGAGGTTTCTGAATAGAGAGCAAGAGGGCAAGGAGGTAAGCTCAAGGCACATACTCCTCAAGGCCCAGCAGCACCTCCCCGGCAGCACTTTTCCCTCTGTGTCAAGTCAGACAAGTGAATGCAGTAAATGCAGTATCTCAATCTCAATTCTTTTTTTCCTTTTCTATTTTTTTTTTTTTGCCTGACAGTCCCTTAATTAGCATGAGATTTCACAAAATCCGCCAAGGCAGCCATCCATCTGTTTTGCTGACTTCCAGTAACAATATTTATCATTGCAGAAGTGTCAAAACAATAAAATCAGATGACATTTATGCAAAGGGTTCCTAACTACTTTAAAAAAAGGCCCAAACCTTGAAAGCCTCCTGCAGTATACTGCTGGGAATTGTTTGCAGACACAAAGCTGAGAGTAATTCCTTCTGTACCCACATAAATATTTTAAACAAGCCGTCAAAGAACCTTCCAAGGGAGGTGCAAGGATGGCATATGCTTCTCTTTACCAACTTTGTTCCAAGAGGTAAGACAAGGAAAAAAGGAGTCTCACACCCTGATGTAGTTTCACCCCTCAAAATGCAATTTTTTGTGAGTACTTTTCACATTTTAAAAGAGTGCTATATATAATTGTTTCATGCCAGTGACAATTCTTAAGAAATTTAACCTGATCTGCCATGCAGTAAGAAGGGGGAATTAGAAAAAAACCCCAAACCTGCTTATTTAAGGTATTTAAGCCAATATATAAATGAGAATTAATAAATCTGCATTTCCTATTGTCAGCATTAGTTGATTACAGCACGGTGGAGCCCTATCAAAGGGTGCATACGGCACACTAAGTTCTGCAGTGTATTTAAATTATCCATAATAAATTTACCTAACAAATTCGAGTGTAGCTGCATTTTCCCCTTGCAAGAGTTTCTCTGCTTGGGAGCACTCAGAGTTACACTCTGGCTTAGCAGATCCCTGTGCAGTGGGAGAGGATGAGCCCCTGTAACCCTGGTTTTGATGGCTTTTTGCAGGGAAAGTGGCTCTGTTCAGCTGAGCAATACCTTCAGCTTGATCCCTGATTGAGCACTGTTCCTCCTCTATCTGATCTCTGGCAAGGTGAGGTTTTAAAGCCATTTTGTGCTCACAGCACAATTTCTGAAGGTTTTTCTCCCGCAGCTCTTGCATGCTTGGCTTTGAAGGATTTTCAGGGGCCAACCCCATAATGGAGCAGGATGCTGGAGTGAGGTGCCCACCATGGATTGGCACCATTGCCCAGCCCATGCAAGAGCATCCCAGGGAAGGGCAGCAAAGGCTGGGGGAGATCTGTTCCTGGAGGAACTTCCCAGGCAGCTGCTCCAGAATAAGTCAGTGCTTTCTTCCTCAAGCCAGGGGTGGGGAGCTGGGCTGAGCTCCATGCTGATTGCAGGCATCTGTCTTCTCCTGACAGCTCTGCCTGTTAGTGCAGAGAGTCTGCTGTTTAATTTACCTGACTTGTTAACAGCTCCCTGTTTTGAAGTTGTAGGAAGTAGCTGATTTCACGTTTACAGTTGAAGCATTGAATTCCCATCGGGTGGCTAAAATTCACAAATAATCTGGTAATTTGTCTGCTGTCTTGGGAGCCCGTGGGGATGCTTCTCAGTGTATATCACAGTGTATATCACCATGTTTTGGTGAAAAGATTGATGAGCAAAAAGGAGCATGGAACTGGCTGGCCATGTGCCAGGAGGAGCTATCAAAACTGAAAGGCTTGAGGAAATCCCTGCCAAAGAAAGCAGGGATGGGAGTTTTGCACAGCCCTCCCTTGCAGAGGAGGGTGGTGGGGAGCTCACAGCCTTTGGGGATGGTCTGCTTGCAGGGAAGAACCTCCCATTGCTGCTGGTGGTGACCAGAGGGAACCAGAACATGGAGAAGGGTTGAGTGGGTTTGCCTTGGCATATTGCAGCCTTCGCCCCTCAAAATGCCTTGGGCATCATCTCAGTCCATACAACACGGGGGAAAGAGAGAGCCAGTGCAGAGCTCAGCTCAGCTCTCCATGGTGCTCATCTCAGAGGGGAAATGTGCTCTCAGGAGCACCACTGCAGGCAGGTATCAGACCTGACAGCTGAAAGCAGAACAACAACTCTTTAGAGTCTCTTATCATTAATGGCTCATCCCCATCATTCAAGAGATCAATAACTGGGAGCCCCTGAAACTGAAGGAGAGGAAAACACCATGTGAGTAGTCTGGGGCATCATCCCAAGACTGCATGAAAGTGGATTTTGAAAATCAAACCTTCCCTGGTCACACTCACAATCCCTTGCATGACCCACAGAGGATCCTGCAGGGACCCCTGAGAAGTGACAGACCCTCTGCTGCACCAAAGTCCCTTCCCCAGCTGCTACAGCAAGTGGAGAGTGAGCAACCTGCAAGCTCAGGCTCTGACTCTGTGCATCTTCTCCGGGAGTACAGACCACTGCGTGCCTGCTCTAAGGAAAATGATGCAGCTCCCCCAGAAATCAGGCATGCTGGATTTGTAAATGAGTTTGGAGTGAGGGAAGGCAAGCTGCAGACATCCCAGCAGAGCAGCAGGTAATCAGTAGGCTGTCCTCTACGGGGAAGGTGTTAAATCCTTCTTGGAGTGCTGACAAAAAGAGTTACAGCCCATATGTTTATTGCCAGAAAAATAATAAAAAGAGTATTGGTTTAACCAAGTCTAACAGCCATCAGAAGGTTTAGACATGTGCTCTCGCCTGGAGAGTCGGTGTGCAGGGCCGGGAGGAATATTTCACCCCAGCCTTGCCATCAAATGATCAAAGCCAAGCTAACAACAGCCACTGGCCCAAAATCCCACCAGAAGGAGAATGTGGCAGTAAAACTGAACGTGAGGAAATCCCTCCTGCAAACCCTGATGGCCTGCGAGGTCTCTCCCAGGAGACAGCTGTCTCTGCCTTCCTCCCACAGTGCTCCTGCTGCATCTCCACCTGTTGTGGGCAAGTCCCTGCTCTGGGATGCTGCCGTGGGGCTGGTGATGGTGCTGGGTCTGCTGTGATGGCTGCCCAGCCCTGCTGCCCTCTGGCAGCTCCAGCCCCACTTTGTCAGGTTCTCCTGGTGCTTTTGGGGCACTGGTTGGGGTTTGGTGCAAATGGGAGGAAAATTTTGCTATTTGAGAGGGACACACCAGTCTGGTGGAGTCTGGATGTGATGAGACAGGAAGACCCATTTTAAACTGAAGATTATTAAATTTAAGTGACCTCTCCAACAGAAAAAATAGAAAGGACAGTGTTGAAAAGCCAATGAGTGCTTGAAATCAGAGCTGAGGGGAACAAAACAAAACTGAGAAGGGGCCCAGGCATTGCTGCTCAGCCAGGCAGGAGGCACAGGGCAGCCAGTGCTGGGGCTTGGCTGCGCCGTGTTCTCGTTTGCATTAACTAATGCTGCTTGGCATCATGTAATGCGTTATTGTTTTTATTGTTCTTGTTGTAAATACACCTAGAGGCATCTTATAAATAGAATTAATTATGGTTGTTTAATTCATTAGTTAAGTACACAGCGCATTCTGCTTGCAGGAGAGGCTGGGATGGCAGCAGTCAGGGCATGTATGTACAAATCAATGTGTGGTCACGTTCACCATACCTGGGCCCGTGGCACCAGCTCTCCAGACCCTCTTCCAACTTCACACCCACTACTGCCCTTTCTTTCAAAAGCTCATGTCAAAACTAAGTAGCTGCAAGGAGAGTTTGGGAAGATTGGTCTACAAGAGGGCAGCACAACGGGAGGAAAAGGGCAGAAAATTTGGGTGAAAAGCGCTTGGAACCTTCTCAGGGTTGTGGGTGGTCAGCGTCTCCACCCTGGGATAAGTCTGGAGGTGAGAAGCCAAGGGTGCTCCCGAACAGGGTGGTGGTGAGTGGAGTGTGTCACACTGTGCTGGCTCTATCTGAACACAGCAAGGCCAGCTTGGCAAGGGAAATGCTCTATGCCAGGGCAGCTGGAGGGGGAATACCGGTGTTGAGGTTGTTTTCTGAGAGCAGGGAATTCACAGAGCTTCTCACAGGGAATGGGGACAACAAAGAGCACAGGGCAGCCCATGGCTGATGTCTCAGGGCTACCTCTGAGCAGGCAACTGCAGGGCAGGGAACATGTGTGAGGATGAGGATGCATCCCCTCCCATCACAGCAACCATGTGAAAATAGCCTTTTCAGGAAATTGAGTTTCCCAGAGTACAGGCAATGCAGGCAGTGTCTGAGTGAGGATATTCATGTCAGCCTCTGTCCTGCCTCTCCTCCAGCCCAGACTGGGGGCAAACTCAGCCCTTGGGAAGCACTGCAGAGAGAGAAGGAGCTTTAAACCAGGCCATGGTCTGCTTTGTGAATTTTGCTTGTTCAAGCTGGCAGTGACTGGAACCAGCCCCACAATCATCCTGCACCATGGAGGGTTTCTTCCTCCCCTTCACTTATCATGGCTCACAGCAGAGTTTTATGAGCTCCCCCTGCCCAGGCTGACCCAGCTCACGGCTGCCTCTCTCGCAGGAGCAGAGCTGTTTTTCTCCAAACCACAACACATCTGAAAAAACACAGCAGGTCAATACATCACAGAGCACACACTTGAAAGGGAAGGGGCATAAAACTCATGTCACTGATGCAGGGCAAACCCTGCTCCCCTTCCCCTGATACTCAGGACATTCCCAGGGCTGGGAGTGTCCTTTTCTGACCTGAGGGTGGTAATGAGAGCTCAGGCACTCGCTAAAGCTCGGAAAGAGGTGAAGGAAATCCCCATGCAGAGCAATGGTTATGACCACTGGACTCAGGAGGAGTCTTGTCCCATGTTGGCTCTGATACTGCGTGTAGTGTCCCCATGGGCTGCAACATCCTCATCATTCCCTTGATGCCTTTTCTTGGTCTTAAAATTAAAACTAAAACACAGTTTATGGGAAAAAAGGGATTTTTACCTTGGTGTTTATTTTAGGATCTTGGGGTACAGCACTTCCACCAGGTGGAAGGCTTCAAAAATGTACTACTCTGACACACTGAAATACACATAATTATAGGCTTTGCAAAATTAGTCTATTTATCAAAGATTTCTCAATGAGAGGCTTGAGTGAACTCTTTCTCTTGAGGAACTTTATCTCTTTGATGGTCTTATGCTATTTAAAAAAAATATGCTTTGGAGAGGACTTTGGTGTCTGGGGCTTCCAGACTGTTCGGTCTCCTGGTTTAACAGTGCCGTGGGTCTCAGCTGAGTTATCAGACTTGGAAAGTTACAAGTATGTAGGCTAAAAGCACTAAGAATACATAAAACTATATAAAAGACTATGTAAGAGGGGTATAAAAGAAAAAGCATTAAACCATTCTGGCATCACCCTCAGGAGCAGAGACACTGCCAGTGGGCACAAAGCCCAAGCCAGGACTTGAGCACCTTGCAAAGAGGCGGAGGGAAGTTCCTCTCTCTGGCAAAATAGCAAAGTGGTAAAGTTGTAAATTCAATCGGGCAGGAGTTCCAGCCCCTTTTTGGTCGCCAGGTCTTGCTCTGCATTAACCTCACCTGGAAGGAGTGGCATGCCAAGGACCTGGCTCCCATAACCCAGGCACGGCCTGGACAAGAGCAGCTGTTTAGAACATCCCACCTCCCGCCCACGCCGAGGCCATCACGAGCATCTTTGAAAGGTGTTGCTGCATCCCTTTGCAGGCAACTGCCTTTCATTACTGCAGGACTGGGAGGCACTCACAATGAGATGGAAAAAAAATAATAATCAAAGGAAACCCAGTGAAGCCCCATGTGATAATAAAGGCTGACTCTAACTAACAGTTGTTATTCAGACATTGTTAATGATATTATAAGCACTGCCATGTGCTAGGCAAGCTGTGACATGCGCCCCGGTGGACATATGGATAATCAGATCACATGCCTGCTTCAATCAAAGCCATAAGTACCAACTTGATCAGGATCAGAAGCAAGCCCAAGCTAACAAGAGCTGGGGATGTGTTTTTGGGAAACACGCTCTTAACAGATAAGAACACAAATAGAAAGGGAATCATAATTGTGATCCTAGAGCGTCCTTGCTGTGCATGAGACAGCCCAAGAGTGCTCAGCACCTCCAAGACAGAGCCTGGCCCTGAGCTCCCACAGCGAGGGGCTTCCAGCTCCAGGGCATCATAAACACACCCAGAATCAAGTGCAGCTGGAGTTTTCCTCTCTGCTGGCACTCCAGATTGTTGCCCTAGCTCGGGAGGAAGACTCTTGCTGGAGCTGCTAAGGATGGAGGACGGCTGAGATGCTTTACCTCGACTCACCTCCCCCGTGCAGCCAATTGCACACTGCAGTGTGGTGCAGAGACAGAGCTCCCTCCAGCACACACCTGAGCACTGCCAGCCAAGTCCCAGGCAGCTCACTGTCATTAGAAACACTGAACATAATCACCAAATTTAATGCCTTTATCATTGCTCGATGGATCAGTGAACAGAGGAGCTAAAAGAAAGACAATTAGAAGCGTCAGTCTATGCTAATTTTTTTTTTCCATTGCCTTGCTTTTGTCTAATTGTGAAATGTAATTTTGTTTGGAGGCTTTTGTTACATTTGTTTTGTCGTGTGGCTAATGCAGTTATTTGCTGCACACAGCCGCTTTTCTCCTGCTCAGCCCATTTAATGGAATTTTTTGGCAGCTTTGATTTAAAAGCATTTTGGTACAGTGACCAGGCCATTTCTGGAAGGGGGAATCAGATTGTTTCCTAGATTTCTGAGTCATATTTTGCTCAAGCAAGATTCACTTTTTTAAATGCATGTTTTCATGAAGGTTTTTAACCTGGTTGTTTTGGCTCCAGTGGAGACAAATCTCAGCAAGAATCAGCATCCTCCTCCCATCCTGTGAGGGGCCCATACCAAAACCCTCTGCCACTCTTTTTAGGAGAAAACCCCAAGGAGTAACCCTTCTGTGTACCCTTCCTTCCCTGCACACACATTCCCACTAATGGCTGGGAATCTTGGACCACCCCAGACTTTACCTTCGCACGAAGGATGCCCACGAAACAGAGCCACTGCCACCTCAGCCCGGCTGAGGCTCTTGGCAATGGCCGTGCACCAGGCAGACCCACAGGATCTGTTTTTGTTACATCATAAACCACACCTGAAAGTTGTTTTTTCCACTCTAAGTGTTTAGCTGGAAGGCCTCCTACAGCTCCAGAGCCCTGCTGAGCTGGATGGCAATGCAGGGAGTGAGTAAATTGCCCTTTTAGCACGTTTTCTCTGGCAAGAGGATTTTCAGTACCAGCCTTCCCTCCATGAGAAATCTAGAGCGAAGGAAAACTGATTTAAAACCAATCACTAACACTTACACACAGCCCCTTATTGGAGCATCCCTCCTCATCTAAGCTTCATCATGGACTATTGAATCAATCCTGTCTCCACTGCCGCTGTCCTAAGTAACAAACCAAATCAGATGATGGCACGGTCTCCTCTAATTGACTGAGCTGCACAAGCGTAGCCATGTCGCAGGATGGGGGACACAAAGAATGTGAAGATATTGATAAACCCCAGGCTGAGGGAGGGAGGAAGCAGGACTGGACCCAGGCATCAAGGTCCAACACTCACAATGCTGGGAGAGTTCTCAGCGGGAGAACTGCAGTTTGTCAGGAGCAGGGAAGTTGAGGCATGTGGAAGTTGGGTGTGTCCTTCATGGCAAGATCAAGCCTGGTTTGTGGAGAGATGATCCATCAGAGCATGATTTGACATATGTCAATCACATGCGGGATAGGTCTTCCAAAACTTTGGAATTCATCTGGTTTAAGATGTTTGTTTCAGCACAAAGCAACAGTTTTCATGTTTTTTTGCTGAATGAATTCTGTTGGGTTCAGCGAAAGCATCTCCATCCTCCCTCTATCTCACTTTGGGTGCACACCCATTTCTCCCCAGCATTTTCATTCCATATCCCTACAGTCGTTTCCAAGGTGGACAAAGCAGGGACATTTCCACACCAGGCTTACCCCAGGCTCCAGCGACGTGGTCACTGGGGCATCCCTCTCACCTCTTCGCTCCCCACCCCTTGTGCAGGTGACATGCAGATCAGTAACTTTTCTGGTCACTTCAGGCAGATGAGACCTGCAGTGTCCACAGCTGACAGCTGATGGATGGGATGGGATGGGACATCTCAGCAGCAAGTGCCAGTGGTCTCTCCCACTTCACCATGGAAATCATGGCTCAAAGCAAATTTACCCTGCAGGCCTGAGGAAAGGGCTTTAACCCTTGTGGGGTTGTGCTCTTCAGAAGCAAGAGATACTTTACTCATCTGCTAAGAGTGGTACTTAATGCCCTAAGGGGCAGTGCTGGGGCCTAGCCAGCTTCCAGGGACAAAATACTCCCTGATGGTTCTCCATAAACTTCTCCCTTCCTGCAGAATTGTGCACCTTTGCCAGCTCTTGCTCCAACTTGGATGGAGCTCATCTCAATGATGCCCTGGCCAAGAAAAATCCCAGCCCTACCAGGAACTGCAATCTTCAAACCACGCTGGCTCTGTGAAGCCCTTCAGAACCAAGCCCTGCTGCCCACGTGGGCTCCTGCCCGCTCAGCACAGCATCCCTGGAGTGGCACCAGGGGAATTCTCAACTCTACCAGGCACCATTGGAGAAGTGAAACCATCAGCTTGGGCTGGGAACAGGTGTGTGAAAATCAGCACCCAGGCACCCGCTCGAACAACGTTGTTTTTTCCTTGCGTGCCATAAATCAGAGTGCTAATCTTTCACTGTCCGGCGAGATCTCTCACTGGGAGGGTGATAAATTGCCCTCCAGCCCCTGACAGCTGCTGGGAAATCACTCACAGCCCGAGACAAACCTCTAAATCTGACATTATAGAGTGTTGAAAGGAAGAATGTCTGTTTTTATAACCTACCTCAGTTATAATAAATATTTAAAATCCACATTAACATCCTCTTATAGTTACAATCTGCCCTCTATGGAACAGTGTCCAACTTAGATTTAATTAGCAACTGAACCTTTGCAGTCCAAGCTCCTATTTAGGCTGAAGATCCAAATCTCCAGTGAAATGCTTCTGTTTTCTTAAACTACCTGCACTGTAATAAATATTCGCCATGTCGCCAGCCAGCTCTGTTGGAGACAGTGCTCTTTTTGTCTTCTCAAAGGCTAACATTTAATTTAAATGATAGGGTCTTTCCAGACTCCAGGGGGAATTTGTTTCCTGCTCTCCATAAACTTTGCCATACTTCACCTCCAAGGCACCAGGAAAACACAGGAATGGAAACACCTTGATGCAGGTATGAGACTGGAGTGATGAAAATAAAATCTGGGCACAACTGCTCTGGATTTTGGTCATGTGCTAGAAACACGGAGCAGAGACCTCCCCTTCTACAAAACTGGGGAGAATCTGGGAGCTGTATTCCAAACTTCTCCAGCTGGCTTCTCTTGGAGAGAGGGAACTAAAAATACTGATCCAGAAGTTTTTCCATGTTCACTCTTTTCCCACCTCTTTTTGCATGTTACCTTCTTTCCTCTTTTATTATTTTACACCAGTTTTTTTCCAGAAGGCAGCATTCAAACTGGCTTCTCCCCTCTCTCCTGTCTAGTATTTCATCAAGGTCTTTATCAAAAATATCACAGGAATAAACACAGGCAGAAGTGTTAAAAAGAACAAAGTTCCCTGCATCTCCCTTCACAAAAAACCCTATACATGTCCATTTTGAATTGTGGTGGTTTCTTCCCCGTCCTGCCTATTTGCTGCTGCCCTATGGCTGTGTCAGCCTATGGCAGAGGGACATAGGGCAGTGTTACATCCAGAAATCAGCCTGACCCACGTGCCTACAGCCCCTTGGCTCCAGAGGTGCCCTGGAGCTGCTCCACCAGCCCATCTGGATACCCTCTCCGAGCAGGCTCAGAGCGGCTGTGGCTGCAGCTCCAGGGCCAAGGCTGGCGGGGAGGTTTGCTCAAAACCCCGCAGGTGTCAACCACCCTGCCAGCACCCTGCTTGGGGGCTGTGGTTAATAGGAGAGGGGTCAGGAGGCTGCAGGCAGGACGGGGAAGCAGGACAGCTGTGCTGTGTGCACATGCTTCCCCCTGGTTTCATATCTGGGTGCCCTGCGTCCATCCCAGCTGCTGCTGGAATCAATAGCAGGGTATCAATCAAGGCACCCCAGAGGAAACCCCCCTGCTCACACAGAAATCAACAGACATTTTCCTTCTGCACGTCACAGAAAGCTACCGACACCTCCTGGCATTGTCTGAACTGAGGGTAACAGGGACACAGCATCTTCAGCTGCACCATGGGAGAGCAGATTATGGACACTGGAGTGTATATTATGCGCATTGGATATAAATACATATGCAGACACAGCCTGGCCTGCATTAAATAGATAGGCATGGGCTTCTGTTTCATTTCTAACTCTCCAAATGATAGCAGACACACAAAAGGGTTTGCAGCTTCTAAAAGAGCATCCTCTAAGCCCTGGTATTTTGCCTCCTGCATATGTCCTGCACTGGGAGCTTAATCCAGATGCCTCCAGTGAAGGGAACCTTTGTGAAAGAAAAGCCACGAGCATCCTGGTGGCACCTGAATGGTTTGATGGCCTGATTGGGAGCTTCTTATCTCTGCTCTTGCAATGTACATCAAGTTTCCCTTCTCATTTCCAGTTTGTTTCTGGCTGTATCAATGTTTAGCCATTGCTGAGTCATTGCTGTCCTGCCAGCCTCCAAGGATGGCAGGAGATGAAAGTGTAGCTGATCAGCTCTCACCTACCCTCCAAAGCAAAAGCAGAGCCAGCTTCAAACATCTCCTCGCCCCAAACCACTCCTGCCCTGGTATCTGTTTGCATGAGCTGCCTGCTGTGAATCTTGCTTCGGTTTGTAGAGATAGCATCACCCCCCTTGGGAAACAGCCAGCGCGTTTTACCAGGAAACCTGCTGTTTTACAAAGGGTTTACAACCAGTGGCTTCTTCCTCTGAGTAAAGTTACATTCTCGGGCATTTGAGGTTTGTTTTTTGATTATGCGAGAAGTGGTGTGAATGCAAGTCACAGACTCCCCGTGGGAGAGAGGTAACGTGAATCCCCAGCAGCTTTCTTAACCTCTGCTTTTGCAGATGTTTTCAGCTTTGCACAAGGAGCTCCCAGGAATTCTCAGATGCAGAGCACATGGGAAGAAAGATGATGAGATGCCCACAATTCTCTCAATGCCTGCGCTGTGCTGGGATGGCAAAGGCGTTAGGAGGGTCTGCCTGCTCTGCCCACCTGAAGGACCACAGAAGGATGTTCAGCATTTCTGGGACGAGCAGGGAAAGAGGTCTGGAAGTAACTGCTCCCTTACCATAGTAGAAGTGAAGGGTTTTCCAGCTCTTCCTAGACAGCAAACTATTGTTTCATGCAAAACTGGTGTCTGAGGACATATACCTCAGAATAATCCCAGTCTTCCCTGGGGTTGCCAGCAAGCAAGAAGAAAGCAGGAGCCTCCCACAGCACCAAAAAGAAAGCAGAAGAAACAGACTCCTCCTGGAGATGGTGAGGAAAGCTGAAGGACCACATCCAGGCAGCCTCAGCTCCAGTTCAGCTGCTGTGCTGAGCATTTGTCATGCCCAGCTCAGACACCTCCAAGGAGGGTGACCTGGAGCCACATCTCAGATATGCCTATCATTGTCCACTGAGAAGGGCAAGGTTTTAGGTAGAGCTCAAGTCCTCAGGCCATGTATAAATTTCTTTAGGATGACACATATGAACAATTAGACTTCTAAAAGAATTGAGCTCTACAACTTCTTCTCTACCTTCTTGCCCACCTTTCTGCTCCTGGGGTTGGTATTATGCAGAAAGATGGACTAGATCAACTCATGATGTTTTGTAGCCTCAGCCATCACCTGTGGAAACTCAGGAAGGAGCTGATAAAACAAAGAGAAGAAGGAAAATCAGCTTTCCTGGCAGGACCACTGCTCCAGTTTCCTGAGAGCCAGTGCACTGCTCAGTCTGAAACCAGATTCACCTCCAAATGAGGTTGGTCCCCAAGGAGGAATGCGCTCAGGGCGCTGAAGCCAAAATGGGTGACAATGGGCGAGCAGGTGACAAAAGCAGGGAGAGAACGAGGTGTGGCTTTGAAACTCCTGCAAGCTGCTCGCCAGTTTTGTGTCTGGAAGCCTCTCGTGGACAGTCAGCGCCGGCTCACTGTGAACACTGGCGCTCAGTTCCTTTATATGCAGCTATTCCCCACGGACGGCGTTGGCCGCGCTGCTCGCCAGCAGGACGGAGCTGTGCACCCTCATTAATCAACGTCATGCTTCGGGAGAAACGCTGAGTTCATTCTCATGTGTCTCCCCAGACCTCTGGGGACTGACTTGTCTCTAGCTGAGGCCGGTAGTCACCTGGAACAGTTTTCCAGCCCCCCTAAGCAGCAGGAGTGTCCATTAACTACCACGGATCAGTGGGGACGGTTTGTAAACTCCGGATACATACGGAGGGGCCCGGGCGCTTATTGGCTGGTGCTTTCCGCTCTCAGAAATGGGTCATTTAAACAGAAAACTGTAAAGTGTTCATGCCTCTGAACGCAGAGAAACTATCAAAACAAGCTCCTGTCTCCATGCCACAGACCCAGCATTCAAACAGAGACTCAGGGCATGTTCTACGGGAACGATCCAAGTGCTCCCAGCAGATTCCTTTCCTTTTTCTGACGTCTTACACAATAAACATTTCAACTCTCTGGCGCAAGAGCAGACCTACCCCAATTACCAGGACAGCTTGTTTTGTTTGGAGTAATAGTTAAGGGTCCAATCCTGCATCCCTGGAGCCAGTGAGAGAACTCTCCTTGCTCCCAGTGGGCCTGAATCCAAGAGAGCCCCACGGTACATTAAAGACACCACTGTTACTGGGAGAGTATTTTTGTCTTTCCTTAGGGAAACAAAACCAGTTCAAGCAAGTTCTGCCACAGCTCCACCTACATGAGGGTGGAGACATCATGGCTTCCCAATGAGATGCAAGGCAGGAGCTGGCATCACCAAACAGTGCTGCTACAGGCCCATCTGTGAGCGCTGGCCACCAGGGCTTCACCATGTTCTACAGCTGAGTGACCTTTTGTCCATGTCACTTGGACATCTGCAAGCCAGAGTGCAGCACCACAGTCCCTAAGGCCTTGGGAATCTCAGCCACATCTCAGGAAGCTGAAGAGGGGAGGAGTCAGAAAGAGACTGGAAAGTGTAAAGGTTTGGAAATGAATGAACAGCCAAAAGAAATAGAAGTGGATTTAGTAGATGAGATCTGAATAAAACCAGCCAGTCAGTAATTGTTACATTCAGTGTGGGCACTATACAAAGTTGGGCTGTTTATCCCAGCCTGGTAAGGGATGTACAGCTGGGAAGTTCAATGATGTGGAGAAGGGAGCTCAGGGAAAGAGACTGTGGAGGGACTTGAACAAAGAGACAGGAGTCCAGAAATGAAACATGTCTTGGTGAATGATTATCCAGCTCTCCAGGGGAATGTGTTAATAGAGAAGATATTTTTGAAGGGCCACAATGCCAGAGTGAAAAAGTCTTGGAGGGCTTGGTAAGAGGAAATAGGCAGCTACAGCTGCCCTGAGCCCAGCTGTGTCATTTGAGCAGGTACAGCAAGAGCTCTTCTGTGAATAACCTCCAGGTCACTCAAACTCCAGGGCTAAGCAAACTCCATCTCTGCCTTGTCTGAAGGCTCCAGTGAAGCCCATCAGCTCACTCATTTACCTTGTTAAGTGCCATCTGTGCGTTATCAGCCGTGTGTCACATCCAGTTATCCCTCCCAGCTCCATCACCGCGCTCAGCAAAGGTGCGTCTCTATCTGAATATTCACGAGCCAGATGAAGTCCATCTGCCCACACTGCCAGTATGTAGCTTGTCAAGGTGTCTTCTGTGGTATCCCATGTCCATGAGGCTGAGTTTCATTTTCTGATATTTTTGCAATTACCCCTAAGCAATCCAACCCACCTTGTTATGGTCTCCAGAAGGCAGGATCAAGATAAACAGTATCAAAAGAGAGTAGAAAGCTCTATGATGTCAGAGTATCTCAATGCAGAGACTTCAGGATTTTCCTCCTTCAGTTCTTAGAATATCAGTTCTTAGATATTCTCCTTCAGTTCTTAGAATATCCCAAAAGTACACAAAATGTACCTCTTGCAAGATCCCATCTAGCCAGAAAGAGAACCCAGTGGTTGTGATGTGGGAATAATCTCTCACTGAGCATCTCTCTGATCCTGCTCTGGTTTTGGATTTGCAACTGGATGGACATATAAATGTTATGAAGACATGATGCATCTAAAAGTTGACAGCAATCTCCAAAACTTGTTAAGAAGAGTATGGCTGGTGGCTTGTTGAGGCTACAGGCAGAATATCACTACCATGGGGCTGACCCTGCATCTGGCAGGAGCACCCATGCAGCCTTCAAATTCTGCAAAACCTATCTCTGAAAATGGAAGGGGAAAGAATATTTTAAAAATGAAAAAAATATAGCAAAATAATTTAAAAATCATTAAACTATTTCAGCCTTTTCCTGATGTTTTTAACCTTTTATCCAGGAAAGAGCTATTTTTCAAAATTTTCCCGAAAGCCTAGAGTGTTTCTGAATTCTCTCCAGCAACATTCTTTCCATTACTTCTTGGAAAATACATGTTTTCTGAAGTTTAGGAAGCAGGACCTTGAATAGCAGGACCAGTGCTGAGCAGGGAAGAAGTGTGGAACACAATGTGAAACCCTCTGGGCCTTACCTGGAGGAAACCACTCTGCTTCACTTTCTCGCACAAGCTTTGGGTTTAACATAAATCTCCTTTGTAGCAGAGGCCTGAGCAAATGCCAGATGTGGGATTTAATCTGTGCATGGCCTCAGCCCTGTGACCCTTGGCAAGATGTCAAGCTGGATATCAGCATTGGTCCTAAATATCCAGAAGGATGAAACCATGGGGTGCTAAACTGGCATAAACCCTATTGCACACACCCTCTGCCATTTCTGTTGATTCTCCACTGCAGAGCAATTCTCCCAGGGGTCTGGCTTGCAGCTTGCTGCTGTCTCCTTTCACTACGTGTGTTTCTGCATAGGGCAGGAGCTGTTGGGTGCTTGGGCTTGAGCATCCTCCCTGGCACCTCTCTTCCAGCACCGTGCCAGATGATGGCACGGTGATGAGCTCTGGCTCTGCAGCTTCCACGGTCACAGGCAAGCAGGAAAGGGGAAGAGAATGATGGCATGGACATGTCCTGAAGCCCACTGCCTGCCTGGGCAGGGCAGACCCAGTGGCTCCACACTTTTCCATGCTGTTGGCACTGTCAGAGCGAAGGGGTCTGATGGCTGCACTCCCCTGTGCGTGCTGTCAGTCTCTCTGTCCGCCCAGATCTGTCTGCCTTTGTGCACCTTCCCTTGCAAGCAGCAATTTCTGACAGCTAATATTTCACAGAAACCAGAGCCAGCTCTCTCCCTCCCTCCTTTTTTCCCTCTCTCTCTCTTCTGTTTATGAAGCTGAGGGTAAGTGTTTAATTAGTTGCCTAATTGCCTGGGTAATTGGTAGACATACTCAGCTCTCCAAGTAATCAGTCTGAACAGGCCTTGAAAATATCTGGCCCAATATTCATTAGTGCAGTTAAATCGTTAAACAGTTACTGTGTTTGGTTCCTGACAAAGCCCCGCCAAGGGCTGCGCTGGCTGCGGGGCTGCTCCCCCGGCGTGGGGGACACACCGGGGACACCCCACTTCCAGGGAATGCTGCTCCAGCCATGCCTGCTGGAAGGGAAAACCCCAATAAGTGCAAAGGGCAAAGCGAGAGATCTGTCCCCTGTGCAGGGGACGTTGGCAGTGGGAGAGACACCTCCTTTTCTCCGCTTGACCTCTTGCTCCAGCCTCCCTTTCCTGTGCTGTTGGCTCCAGTCCCCTCTGCGTGTGGGCAGCTGCCCCTCTCCCTCCCTGGGCCACCTCAGGTTTGGAGGCCAGTTTTGCCATTAGCCCGAGCATCAATGTGAATATTGTCCCAGCGGGCTGACCTGATCAGAGTAACTCATTAAAAGGGCCCTGGCCAGTCGTGCTCTGGCTCAGTACAAAGTCACCATTCTGGCAAGTGCTGCCAACCTGCTGCCTGCCCACCCAGGGATCTGTTCCTCCCTGTGGATGGGGTGGGCACTCATAAGGAGCTGAAGCCTCAAAGGTGGTCTCCAAAGGGCTCCCCTTCCCCACAGCTTCAGTCAGAGCCTGAGCTTCAGTCAGAGTCCAGCAGCAACTTCAGATTATAGGAAATTCCAAATGTGAATTCCTGCATGACCATCCAAGAAGCTGCATTGCAGTGAGGATGAAGGCACCAATATCTCTGGGTCTGGAGGCAAAAGATTTGAGACTCGAGCAAATAATGAGCAGGAACCAGCTTGGTTCATCTACCTGCTTGGTAGTGGGTTGATTGGGCAGCATAAAGTCCACAGCAGATTAAAAGCAAGCAGGATGCTCTTGTAGCCCAGTGTGGCTGGACAGGATTGCCAGCAAGAGAGCTGCTCAGAGAGCTCCCAAACAGCTCCAAAACACATGGAACAGTGAGCCCTGAACACTGCCCAGCTCAGCAGGTGGTCGGCAGGGATATATGACCTCGAAGCTATTTCCAGCAATGATTCAAGGCAAATGCATGTGTTACAATTTGGACCCTCGTTAAAAGGTTACTTGGCTGCAGATCCTCGTGCAATTAAGTGCAGAGGGGACGGGAGCCCGCTTTGCTTTCCCGGCTGAACCTCTCCAGCCAACACCCCCTTCCTTCCCTCGGTGCTGCCAGAAGTCTGTGTCCAGCAGCTCCACGTGCTTCATTTTCCACTGAGCTGGCTCATCCCCCTTTCCAGTGCTTGAGCTCACCTGCTTAGGTTCTGAACCCATGCATTTATTGCTCCCTACCAACTCCTGATACTCCCCAAAAACCCTGTGCAGGGCAACTCAAAGAAAGGACTGAGGTCCTGGGCAGTGGCGGAGGGGGAGATGACAACATTCAGGCACGTAAATTCCTAATCAGATCTCTCACCTTGGCTTTTGCCAGGCGAACAGTTGGGTTCCTGGCAGACAGGACATTGACCTGAAAACGAGGACAGGACATGCTCCGCCAGACCCCGGGGCAGCCGGGTGGCCCTGTGCCAGCACTGCCAAGTACCAACCTCCCTGCACAGAAGGCAGGGCGGGATTTGGGGCAGGGCAAGAGGGAAATTGGAAGAAGGCACAGAAAAGGTCCAGAAAGGGAAAGGGGAAACGAAAAGGTAAAGAAGGGAGAATTTGGGTGTGAACTTTGACCCAGGGGTGAAGAGGAAATTGGAGATGGTAAGTTAAAAGCGAAAGGATGCTAAAGAGATCAGAGAAGCTTTTTGTTCCTGTGCAGGAGATATTGACAACTGGAGGAGAAAACTTGAGATGGTAATGTAAGGATTTAGGGGAAGGCAAAACACCCTGCTGTGCAGTAAATCCAGGAGATGTGCATGTACAGCGGGTGGCATGAATGTTACCTGACCCCAAAGCCTCAGGAGAGCTGGCAGGGAGCACTTTGGTGTGGCTGTACCTGCTGGAGCAACCAACCCACCAGGCAGGAGCCTTGTGCTCCATCTGCATCAGGGGCAGCTTGCTCCTGTGCCCTTCCTCCTTTGTTCACCTATCTTTTGGGATTTTCAGGAGAACATCCCATCCCTTTTGGGGATGATGGAAGACAGTTTCTAGAGACTCCCTCGGCTAGGAATGGAGATGAGTGCCTGCCCAAGGGAAGGGTTTCAAGCACTCGGAGCACCAGGCAGGCTCCAGTGTGTCTCCTGGGGAAGAGCATGCAGGTGGAGGAATGTCAGAGGCAACTAAGAAATAGGTCTGCATCCATTACTGTGCTGGGCGGTCCTTTCGAGTCACTGGCTGGCTTTGTTCTCACCAACATCTGTAAGAGATTACGGATGCCTTCCTTGCCGAGGACACGGACAGGATCTATAAATACCATGAGCTAGGGGTTGCTGCTGTCAGAGGAGAGCTCTGCCTGGGTGGCCTGGAGGCCAGCCTCACACAACGGGCCCGGGAATGCAGGCTATGTCCCTAGCCAGGCACCCCGGGGAAGCCTGGAAGGACTAGCACAAGGTGGTGACACTACTGGCAGGGTCTTCCCCAGAACGTGCTGATGCACAGCCAGAGACAGCTGGGAATGCAGCCAGGCAGTGGGAGCACACACAACTGGGGGGTCTTCAGCATCAGTTCCTGTGCAGATACCTGCTCCTCCCTCGCCCTGAGCAGCTCCTATCATTTTTCACCTAAAACTAAACTGACCCCTGCAAAGGGACAAGGTTTATTCAGTATTTTAATTTTTTTAAATTTTATTTTGGCAAGGACATCAAGCAGCCATCCCCTGTAAAGCTGAGATAATACCTGCCCAGACGCCGTGGCACGGGCACTGTTTAAAGAACACGGAGCAGAGCTGTTAATGCTCCATCGTCCCAACTTCCCTGTGTCAGCATCACTCCCCCGAGACCATCCTCTAATTCCTGACTCCACCCCAGGCTCTTGCTCTGAATGCCACGGGGCTTGGTTCGGTTTATGCAACTTTAACACTGTCCAGCAGGAGCTGAACTCTCCGGTGTCTCATTGCTTGAGCACGTCTTTGTTCACTCAGCTTTTCCCTCCAAAAACCCATCCTGATTTTATAAGCTGTTACGGGCCTGAAGATCCAGCGCTACACTAACATGTTGTTAGCCACAATTATCCCCTTTCTGACAAAGGATTCCTGATTAGGGCTGTTGCATATTCATTGGTAGTCTGCGGCCAAGCCTGGCTTTGTTTTTCAAGGTCGAGGATTGCGTTTCTTTGGATTCAATTCCCATCCTAGACATAGATTACAAGGCAGGAGAGGAGGAGGCAGCTGAGGTTGCTGGAAGCGTTGAATCCTCCTGGTATTGCTCAAAGCACTCACCAGTCATGTGCCAGGCTTGCCGTGCGAAGCAGCAACCCTCCCAGGCTTCCTGGGCTTGGTTGGGTGAGCTGAGCAGCCTCAAAACTGAGCCTGGCTGCAGGTGTGATGTGCTGAGATCAGAGAGAGGGGCCCTCTAAGATTCCCAGGTGTAAAGGGTGGCTGCTGGACAGGGATTTCAGTCCAAAACACACTCCCAGCACTGAAGGATTCATGAGGTCCAGTTCAACGTCCTCCTGTCCCATTGGCTACCATGGGAGAAGGGACAAAAGGGGCACGTAGGCAGGATGGAATATTTCACAGAAGAGCTTCAGCTGGTGTC
Organism: Erpornis zantholeuca; assembly: GCA_013400515.1. Lineage (NCBI taxonomy): Eukaryota > Metazoa > Chordata > Aves > Passeriformes > Timaliidae > Erpornis > Erpornis zantholeuca. The sequence continues at coordinate 545,054 of VZTN01012959.1, forward strand.
CCCTGCTGATTCCACCACTAAAAAAAAAAAAAAAA